>OZ024710.1:14260398-14428772 GCA_964016945.1 Microplitis deprimator | reverse complement strand
TGGTTTTTTCAACCTCAAAGTGTCCGAAAAAAACCCTGAAAATTTCAAAGCGCTGCGATTTTTCTGTCTTAGTGTCTCGAAGCTTTAAATTTATCGATTTTGCCAAAAATCACCATAATTGGTAGTTTCTCGGTTTTTGGTCATTTTTTCGATAATCAATCTTTTTGATCAATGAAATCAAGTTTGTTGGTGAAAAAAACATTTTGAAATCGAAAAAATGACCAAAAACCGAGAAACTACCAATTATGGTGATTTTTGGCAAAATCGATAAATTTAAAGCTTCGTGACACTAAGAAAGAAAAATCGCAGCGCTTTGAAATTTTCAGGGTTTTTTTCGGACACTTTGAGGTTGAAAAAAAAAACCACAATATCCTTTGTTTTTTAATAAACATTATCACTTCAAAAAAAATTTTTTTATCAAAAGCGACTAATTTCGTCTTATAGAGAATGTTTTCCAGTTTTCAAAAATTTACTTCTATTCTCTGTAAGACCAATACGTCCGGAGTTAATGATTATCAAAGCCAAAATGGGCTTTTTTGCTTTGATGAATGATAACTCGGCGCCAACTTGTTGTAGAGACTTTTTGAGGCCGCCAAATTGAAGGGCATAAAATTTCCTAAAAGAGTCATAAGGTCAGATTATCCAAAAAAATTTATTGAAGCCCATAGACTTGTTGAAAGACGAGCAAAAATTTTGAAAATTTTTTTTTCGTTGGTTTGCTTAAGATTACTCCGGAACCGTGCATGATAAAAAATTTGAGGGCCAGATCTGAAAACTATAAACTTGAGGCTACAATTTCTTTTTTTTTTTTTTTTCTACGACCATTTTTCACCGAGTTACAGCATGCTGAAAATCACCAAAAAATTTCGAATTTTTTTTCGATCCCTTAATTTTTGGGACTAGTGTATATAAAGATCTAGTATACTAATTTTTCATTTTTTCATTTACCACTTATTCAATATATGTATATAATAAATTAATTTATAATAACGAATAAATAACATTTTATATTAATTATTAGTCAATGCGATAGAATTTATAAAATAAACGTTAAAAATTTTCGGTATTTTTATAAGCAAAAAATCAGTATCTAGTATACTAATGTTTCATTTTATTATTTATCACTTATTCGATTTATGTATATTGTAAGTTAATTTATAACGATGAATAAATGATATTTTAAGCTAATAATTGATCAGTGATATCGTATTTATAAAATAAAAGTTAGTAACTTTTGCAATTTTCGACTGGAAAAATCGGTATCTAAGATACCAATTCTTAATTTAACCAATCATTACTTTTTAATAGATTATGCCATAAATTAATTAACTTTCACTAATAAGTCACGTATTATACCTAAAAGTAATAATATTTTCTTACTTTTTGAAATAATTGATAGTAGTTTTTAGGAATCTACAAAAATTAGTAAACTACTTTGCATTAAGTACATAATAGTACTAATTATTGATAACAGATTCCACTTTTTACTATTATTGATTAATTTTTAATATTCTTTTTTTTCCGTGTAATTTTGAGAAAAACTCGTATGAAATGTCACTAAATTACATGTTAATCAGATCATACTCGGCTTCAAACAACATTATTGAATTGTAATAATACATATATAATTATCGATACGTTTAAATTAAGAAATAAATTATAATTAATTTTACTGAAATAAAATCGTACATACAATTGATATGATGATGATACTACTCTCTAAACATGAATTAGTGAAAATAGTGAAAATAAGTGAATATTCAGTTTTTTCACTAATTCATGTTTAGAGAGTAACAAAGCAGTATTTGAATTAACTTTTAAGATGTTATTTTAAGAAAAATTATTATCATTTCTTCTTTCTTTTTATATTAATTCTGTCAACAATAATTTGTAGATTACTTTATGCACTGTTGGCTACGGAGATGCTGTGCCAAAAACTTGGCAAGGAAAAATTATTGCATCTTTTTGTGCACTCTTGGGAATATCGTTTTTTGCTTTACCTGCTGTAAGTTTGTTTTTGTTACTTTTTTTCTTAATAATATTGTCAGAAATGATTATATAAATTTTCTATAATAAAATCATAAATATCGAGAGTTAAATCAGTGAAGCCATTGTATTTTTTTTTTTTTTTTTATTAGGGTATTCTTGGCTCCGGCTTTGCTCTTAAAGTACAACAACAACAGCGTCAGAAGCACATGATCAGAAGACGTCAACCGGCAGCTACACTTATTCAAGCTCTTTGGAGATGTTACGCGGCTGATGAACACAGTGTAAGTGTAGCCACTTGGAAAATTCATCAGGTGATATTACCGTCTAGTCCACCTAGGTGAGTAAATACAACCTATTTTCTTCTTTTATTATTATGTTTTTATTTTAATTTTTTTAAAAATACGTAGCTTGATATTTTATTTTATTAAAACTCTATGGAATAACTTTGATGCTTTCAATATTTTTTATGATATTTACGATATTACAAAGCTGCTGGAATTATTTTTATCAAATATATAATAAACTACATGGATATTATACATAGTAATGAAACTTTCTATTGAATAATTAATAAATTTTTTTATTTGGAAATTTGAATCAAATATTTAAAGTTATCTAAGACGCGCGCAACAAACAAAATACTGATTAGGCGTGTGCGAATTGTGTACAAATCAAATCGAATATAACTGTTCAATTAGAATAATTCGGTAAATTCGAATTATTCGTATAACTTTTCGAAGAATTATTCAATTTGAATCCGATCAGCTTTCAAAAATTAAATTTTTATTTAATGGTGAGTCGACAATAAGAGAAAAGAGCATGGTAGTGGTATACGAATAATTTGAAAAATTCGAATTATTCACAAGTTCAAATTATTCGAATCAAAGCTTAAATCAAATAGTTTGATTCGATTCGATAAGAATATATAATTCGTACACGGAGAAAAATGTTGGCTCGAAACCTACCAATTTTTATTATGCTGTCGACCAAACTTGAAACAGGAAGGGAAGCATCCAAAAAATTATTATGCTCATATGAAAAATAATTATGCTGTATCTCAATACTTACTACGCGCGAGACACTTATCAATAATATTTAATAACAATTACTTCCATACATATAATAGTTGTGATGCGACATAATAATTTTTCATAAGAGCATAATAATTTTTTGGATGCTTCTCTTCCTGTTTCAAGTTTGGTCAACAGCATAATAAAAATTGGTAGGTTTTGAGCCAACATTTTTCTCCGTGTAAGTTCGAACTATTTGCACATCTCTAATATTGACGAATTAATAGTCTATATACAAGATAAATAATAATAATATCACATAGGTATTATGAAAAAATCCTTTCGTAATTCGGAATGGCAGGGTTTACTCCACTTTCGTGAAAAAGATCCTCACTGGGCTTATTACTTTCCAGCTCAATAATATTATTAAAATTTGTATAAAACCTATATATATATGTATATGACATTTTTTGAGCATATGAAAATATTCATATATAATGTTGTATATGTTGTTATTTATCTAACAGATATATCAAATTTATTCAACATATTTCTATCTGCGCACAAATGTTTAACATTTATTTTTCATGTGTGTGTAACAATGAAAAATTTAATTTTAATCTAATAACGGCCCGAATCACATTACACCAATAATTTGATTCTGTGTAGACCATAGGCATCTTTGTGGATCTCTCGTTGCAAGTTTGGCTTCTTGTCCCGCATTGGTTCAAGTCCTCGTCTCTCTATATACTAAAGTGTTTCGATGTAAAACAAAGATGCAAATATATAGTTGAGGTATGAGGGACCAGTCTGGAGCAAAGGCGAACTTTGCCATCAGTACACAGGCACAAGAAGTCGGGTCAATATATTTATATATTAATAAAAGATTGTTTTATAAACCAAATATTGTCCTTGAGTATACTTTAAAAAAAAAAAGAGATTAATTAAATTTTGACTTATTAAGGCAAAAGTTCATTTGGTCACTGTTAAACTAGTAGTGTTACTGGCATTATACTTAAGATTTAACAGCGCCGAGGATTGAGCGGTTGCTCATCGGGTTTTTAAGGGTTCCATCTTCGAGACCTACTGAATTACAAAAAAAAAAGAATCTTTCTTTTTCACATTAATAATAGATCTTTGTTAGTATTATTAGTAAATTTCACAGGTTTAATCAGCAATTTCAATTCACTAAAGCATCCAATGAATAGTACTGATTGCTTACACAAAAAAAAAAGAAATGTTGCTGCAACACACTGTAAAAAATAATTTGAAAATTACAATACAAAAGGAATTAAATTTTCATAACTAGATATTTGAATTGTATTTTCAATAAAAAAAGCTTCAAATTTAATATAAGTAATTTAATAATCAAGCTGGTATTTAAAATTAAGAAAAAGAATATGAATTTTAATAAACGTACTTAAAATTTATACTTGTTTTTTAAATTTTCAAAGCAAGTATTGAAAATTCTAAGACATATTGAATTTTAATAATTCCATTTGAAATTTCATAATACTTATTTGAAAATTCAAATGCTTGTATATGAAATTTCTGCGCGTGACGTGATACGCGTTCAATAATCAAGGATTGTGTATTAGTGAAATATATAATAAATGTGAGTAATGTGAGCGGTGTACATCAGACTTTATTATTGTTAAGTTTTTATTTCCTCAATAATATAAAGTAAATAAAACTTGTGACTGAACTGAACATCATTGACAGTAAACAGTAATAAATGTGATATAGCATAATGCTAATAAACATAACATAGTTTTATAGTGATTTAAATATTAAAATGTGATTTAATTTTAAGACATTTATTTAATTTCTACTTTTTTAAACGTTCAAGAAAAAAAAATATAATTACCCGCTATATTATATTATATTATAAAAATGGTTAATAAAAAAAAAAAAATTGATAATGTTGTTTATAAGGAATTGATAACAGTTTACAAAATGTTGAAGTTTTATCAATAAACATTTTATTACTTTATATACCTAATAGTCTTAAATTTCCATGTAACCATACACAGTTAAAATAATTGGTTGAATTTTCAAAACATTGTATATAACGCAATGAACACATACAATTGTCTTTGAAATTTCATTGTAACGATCGTATAAAATTTAAATTACACGCTTTTGAATTTTCAAATAAACGCTTCAGATTTTCAAATACATCTATTTGAAAATTAAAAAGAAAGTGTTTAAAAATTAAAAGCAAAGTGTTTGAATATTAAAAAAATTGTATTTGAAAATTCAAAACGAAGCATTTGAAAATCCAAAGTGTTAATTTGAAAATTCAAAAACGTGTATTTTAAATTCTATATGAAATTAATAATGAAATTTCAAGCACAAATGTATGTGTTTATTGCGTTATATACAATGTTTTGAAAATTCAAACAATTTTTTTAACAGTGCACGAATGATCTTTTAGCATGAGTTTATGGCTGCAGCAGGAACCGCCATGTTACAGCTACAAGATCAGTCCTGTTGCAGCTTCAGGGCTACTCCTGTTGCAGTCATAAGTCTATTCCTGTTGCAGCTACAGGACTAGCCCTGTAGCTGCGACAGGATTATTCCTGTGGCTGCTGCAGGACTCAACTTGTGAATACTACAGGACTTTCCTGTTGCAGCTACAGGGTCATGCCCTATTGCAGCAATAGTTCTTTTTTTTTGGTGTACAGTGTAAAAGATTTTTGGTCAAAATTAACACAAATCGCGTATAAAACAATTGTTTTACACTAATCTATACACTATTTTAGCATATACGTCGATGTGTAAAATAAGTAACACACATGAATATTAAAAGTAACACAAAAAAATGTTCCGTAATGATACATATTTACTTATCTAATTTTATTTTTTTTTTTTTCAGTCGCTTATCTTCCAGTTTCAAACACAATGCATCATTTGTCAGTCGACTACCAACGATTCGTCGTCATAAAAGTACATCACTTCATAGTCCAAGTACTCATAAGTTAGCTCATCATAACTATCAACGTAATACAAACTCGCGCACATTTACTGATCTCATAGTATCTACTGAAAATTTGGGTTAGTCAATGATATAAATAGATAATTAATATCTATAATCTATAAAAAATATATATATAAATATTGGCACAGTTAAACTTCTTTTTATCATTGCACGTCAACAGTTAATTTTGATTTGCATTGATAAATTGAATAAATATACGCTTGTCGTGATGTAGGTCCGTTAATGTTGATAGGATTAAATAACAACCACGGAATTATATGTAATGATGGCAACGAAACCATGTCCGGGAAAAATCTTAATGCAAGTTATTCAGAAGACTCAGTAGCTGAAACAGCATTATCGAAAAAAAATTCAGATGGTACGTATAATTATATTTAATCTAGTCATCATCGATTGTCAATTATCATGAGATTGGATCTGTAGATGAAGAAGATGAGCCACGATGTGTCCATTTGACCAAACAACACAAGACAGCAATTCGAGCGATTCGAAAGGTGAGTTAATTAAATCAATATACTTTAATAATATTAATATTATATATAAAATATATTTTTTATTAAATTTTTTAATAATATTTACAAATAGGTTTTTTTATATATATTTTTTATTTGTATATAATTTAGGTTATTTGTATAATGTATTACGGATTTGAACTTTCTTTTTCTTTTTTACTGTAATTTTTTGCCATTTTACGATAACGAGTTTGTGGAACGAAAAAAAAATTTTTTTTTAAAGTCAATTTATAAAGATAACCATTTTTTTTTTCTAACTGATAGTTCGTGGTAAACTATGATTCACTTCCTTATTTGATTTATTTATTTTTTATAACAACACAATAATAAATTGGCAGCTATTTTAACGAATGTATGTATTGACTTTTTTTACAATGGGCAAGGAGCCAGACTTAAATAAAATATAGAGATTGGAAAACACGTATCTCTATTGTTGATAGCTATTGTATTGTCAGTTTAAATGGAAAAAAAGTCTTAAATGAAAGAAAAATTTTGACAGAAAAATAGTTGTGTAGGGTAACAAAAAAAAATATATACATATATACCACTTGGATTGATCTGTAAAAAGTACGCTGAGAGCGAACGAATGGTTGTACATTAAATGATGGGGTTTGATAATAATAAGAATGAAGGGAATAAAAAAAATACAAGTTACCGATGAATCAAAAGATGTATTATTTAAAATTAATGATAGTTATAACAAGATTTAAATGTTGCAAGCTTATAATTATCGGTTTATTTTTTTTTTATAAAATTTGACTGATTGCATATGATTATCGGTATCAGATAAAATTCTTGGTGGCGAGACGAAAATTCAAAGAGGCTCTGAAGCCATATGATGTTAAAGATGTGATTGAGCAGTACAGTGCAGGCCACGTCGACCTCATCAGCCGCGTTAAAAATATTCAAAATAGGTATCCCAAATGTGATGATGTCTATTCGTTCGCTGTTGGTAGTGATGTTGTTCAAATTTTAAATACTTATCTATATATTTTTAAATATTTGTTTTTACATTTTAATTAAATGTGCTAATATGGACAAAATTACAATAATTCTTTCAATTTAAAAGTAATTTTTTATTCTATGAGACCATTAAATTTTTCTTGATTTAAATATTTTTTTAAGAAAACAAAGTTATGACATCTCGATGACAGTTGATATTTTGCTTCACAAATCTGCTCCGTTTTACTCTAATTTTTATTAAAACATTTTTTAGTACATTCATAGCTAAAAAATGATTGTGATAACAATACACAGCAAATAGATTATATAAATATATTTGTTTCGTATAAAAAAAAAATATACACTGCAAAAAATTGGGATTGAATACGGACTTGATTTCAATCTAAATTTACTCCGCCACTTGGAGTTTTGGAGTTAACAAAAAATCACTCCGCACGTAAGAGTGAATTATAGGGATTTTTTTTTTTAGCAGAGTGATTTTAGAATGACGCGGATTTAATTTCAATCCACATTTACTCTGGTCCGGAGTTTTAGCACTCAAATAAAGTATATTCAATAGAAATGACTTTTTTATAAAAATAATGATTATTTTAATGAATAATTAATTCAGGCATTAGTAATTAAACATGATATATTATTTTTTGAATTTATAAAATGTTTTAGCAACTCACTAAGTTATAATTTCATATAATACATAATGAAAACATTAAATTAATTAATAGAATGGTATAGTGACATAGTTTTTATGGGAATATTTTATATTTCGGTACCGTATAAAATTTTATTTTATGTGGTATGGTTGATATAAGTCATATGGCAGTTTGTAACTCAGTGAAACTATATCAATGATGGAAAATGAACAACCTATTTCTTTAACTTCATAAGCGTGAGTTTTTATTATCAGCTGCTTGAAATTTTTTTTAATTATTCGGCGTGAATATATGTAAAGGGAGCTCATAATTATTTTCTTACTCGATAAAAATGTCAAAACATAAAAGACCCAACCTTACTATGTGTTAGTAATTTACTCCACGAGTTTTTACTACGATTTTATTCTGCAGAATTTTTTAATAATTAATATTTTCCAAAACTCCCCTTTGAAGTGAATTTCACTCTGAAGGAATGAGAATAAATAAAAAAAATTATCCACTCCGGATTCACTACGCGATCACTCCGCAAGTTTTTTACAGTGTAATAATATTAAATAACGTTAATTTAAAATTTAATAATTTAAAAATATAATAGAGTCCATATTCGTATATTTTAATGTACATAACTAATTTTTTATTTAAATCTCTTTTCAACACTAAAAATATTATTACTATACTTATACACTTTTTTATATTTTTAAATTGTATTCATGTGCATTTGTTATTGGTATTTCTTCTTACTCACAAATTCACTTAAATTTTATACTAAATAAACTATATATTGTTCTGACAATCTCTTATTCAAGTAGAAAATCTCTTATTCATTTTATAAAAAATATAATCTACAATTTCATAAAAGCACATGTTATTTTATTATATTCACTTCTACTTTGCGATAAATTTTGATATTTCTTTCCGTTCGTCATTTCTGCACTGTTACTTGTGTTTTCAATCTAAATAGATATAATAAATCTAGATAAATAAATAAATGACTGAATAATAATTATTTAAATGGATAAATGTTCATTGAGCATGTTAGTAATTATTCGCATTCTCTTAAATTAATTAATTTTAATTTTTTTATTATAAAAAAATTTTGGTAACGTATTCTACATTTTTTAATTACAAGATATAAGAAATTTTCATTACCAATAATTGACGTTGAAAAACATTCTTGAAATATTCGTTATATTATATACGGTGCGTATATATACACCATATGTATTATGAAAATTTGTTAATTTGATACGTTTTAAGAATCCATTTCAAAAATCAGCTCGACAAAAAAATTTTTAGGGGTCGCTCACGAATATTGAAAATACCAATAATGGTCGAAATTCAAATTTCTATTTGCTAAATTTTTTTTGTCTAGTAGCAGCAATAATTCCTATCGGTAAAATCAATATAATGTGAAAGTTTCAGCTCAAAATATAACTTTTTAAACGTTGCTCAAGAATTTCACTGTTTTTGACCGACCCTTATGTATTAACATGAAGGCTCTTCGCTTTTCACCATCAATTAGTATCATAATAAATAGAAATCGAACTAGAGACAATGAAGAAATAAGTTATTTATATACTTTTTTAATTTCCCTCTATCTAATGTAATCGACCAATTATACCAAATTTTCGTCTTTAACCATCTCTTGTAATCACCGGATGATTCATTGTAATCGGTTTGATGGTTTAAGAATTTCTATCTACAATACGTTAAAAAATTATCATTTTCTGAGTTTCCCTTAGAAATTTCATATTTTGACATTATGATTAAATTCAAAACTCTTTTCACCCTTCATTTCAATGACTTCTATTTATTTCTGCCCGAATTGCGTCCCATTAACAATAATCGTAAATAAAAATTTAAGAGTTTCTTGTTTTTTTGAATTATTTTTGATATTTTGTAGTATGTAAGGCTAGACATAATTTCTTCGAACTCGAAAAATCCGATGCACCAAAGAAGAGCTCAAAAGTGTATTCTTTACAATGCTCTCTTTGAGATCTTCACCGAATTTCGTTGCTTAAGACTGTTCGATACATTTTCGGTAATACAACAAGATGTATTTTTATAAAAAGATAATTGCTTTCTATAAAACTACAAAAATTAATTTAAAGTAGTAGCTACATATTATGAAGTAATATTCGAAATTTTTGAATGAAGTTTGAAAATTTAGATGTTGAGCTGAAATTTGTAGCATACACGGAGAGAAAATTATGGTATCAGTTCCAAGTACGTTTATGAAATATCATCCCATACCGTTATGGTAATGATTACTTGGGATTATGGGATATAGACCCATACTTTCTGGGGAAAGTTCCCATAAGTATGGGAACAATTCCTATCATTATGGTAACAGTTCCCATACCGCATGGGAAAGAATCATGGTAATGATTACCATACTCATAGGAATAGTTCCCATAAGCAAATAGGAACCAATCCTATAACCACATTGTAACGGTTCCTATGCGTATATGGGAATAAACCCTATATATTATGGTAACTATTCCCATAATATTATGGTAATTGTTACCATAATATTATGGTAATGGTTACCATAATATTATGGGAATGGTTATCATAATATTATGGGAATGGTTACCATGATATTATGGGAATCGTTACCATAATATTTAGAAATTATAATAATTTTTTTTTTTTTTTGTAATAAGCGTTTTTTTTTTGTATATTTAATATTTTTGTTAAACTATATTACAATAAAATATTATTGTTGGTCAGATAAAAATTAATTTGTAAATAATAACAATAAATAACTTCATAATAATTTAAACTGCAAAATTCTAAGTATAAAAAAATCGTTTTTATTTTTAAGTACTTTATGAGCCTTGAAGATTGACTTCCATTCCTATAATATTATGGGAATTATTCCCATAATATTATGGTAATCGTTACCATAATATTATGGTAACCATTACCATAATATTATAGTAACCATTCCAATACCATATAGGAATTATACCCATAATTATAGGAATGATTACCATAATATATATGGGTGCCGTTCCTATAATCAACATTTCAAAAAAACCGGTTACCATGTATTATGGGAACCATTCCCATAATATATTGTAACTGTTACCATAATTTTCTCTCCGTGTAGTATCAATTTTACACCAGATGAAAACTATTGTTGCCACGAGAAAGAAAATATTAAGAAAAAAACAAAATCAAAATTTCGATCATTTTTGTAGTTTTCAAAATTCGTAAGCGACCACATAAAACTTTTTCACCATGCTGAATTTTGAAGTAGGTTTTTAAAACGTGTTAAAATAAAAATTTCTATACGAAGTTCAAAAAAATAAAATTGTCGGATTTTTTGCACCACTCTAATATCCATATATACATATGTTAAATTTATGAATAATTTTAAAATATGATTATGTTGAATTAGATTATCATTATATGTAAATTATTGATTTCAATTTATATTTTAACTTCGTTTTAAGTAATAAAAAATTAACTTAAATAAACAATTTGTTTAAAAATAAAAAAAAAGTTCAATGACTTTACATTATCAATACTATATAACTTCTATTTAAAGTTTTTAAACTAGCTTAGAATCTTAACTACTTGGTTTAAAAATTTATTTTCGATTGAACGCAATTTTAGCTCATGAAAGCAATGCATAATATTATATAAATGAACTGTATTGTCTAATGATATGTCATTGTACGGATGTAAAGTTTTTTGGCTTGCCTAGCTTCGGGGTTCTTAAAATTACAATTATAAAAAAAAAAGAAAAATACAAATTTACTTATTTTATGTTGCTTATGTTGATACTAATTTTATACCACTTTTTTTGTACATACTTGAAGTAAAAATGAAAAATTAAAAAAAAAATAAACAAATAATATTAAAAAGTTAGTAATGCGATTAAAAAAATAAAAATTTACGATATATATTCCACATGGCAATGTGTACTATTATCACAGCTGAAATACTTCGTGGCCCGCAAGAAGTTCAGAGAAGCTCTAAAACCTTACGACGTCAAGGACGTGATTGAACAGTACAGCTCTGGACACGCGGATCTACTGAATCGCGTGCGAAACCTTCAATTCAGGTACTTTTAAATCCGAGAGAGTACCTTAAAAGTAAATTTATAAAAATATATTTGAATATTCACATGAATAATTTCTCATGTTGCACTGGGAAAAATCGTTATATTCAGGTCAAGAAGAAAAATTTTCAATAAGTGTTATTTGAGGTGATTTTAATAAATTAAAACCCGAAAATATTATATATAAAGTTCAAACTTTAAATAGATAAGAAAAATATTAAATTTTACTTTATAATAAACTAATAAAATTTCTAACTGTATTAGTAGGTATGTACATAATAACCGAAACCAGACCCTAAAACTTAAAAAAATTTTCAATCTTTTGAGAAAATTTATGACTAAATTATACATATAAAATTAAATGAGATATCAACTATGAAAATTATTCAGTAATAAATAGTGTATTGTGTGACAAAGGATGAAACTAAACAATTTCAGGCCAGAGTGAAGTTCGGCTACCCGAGTCGTAAGCAAGGGCTGACATCGCACCTGCAGTCTGAAATCGTGTTTCATTCTGTCATGCACCACACTTTTCATGATTATCTGCAATGAAACGTAACGTTTCAGTACCAGTAGCCAATCAGAAACAAGCTAATTTAAGACCAATGGTGTTATCAGCTACTAGCGTAAGCGTAAATTATATTTAAGTAGAAAAAATAAATATTATTCATCATATATACTCATTTTTATAAAACTTGATCTAAAAATCAGAACTGTCACTTACAGAAATTAAAATAGTGATCTGAAATCACTAATAAACGAATTACAAATAGAGTAAAGGTAACATTTGTGGCCGCTGCTCCATTTTTGGACATTTAATTCCTTATTTTAATCAATGAAAAAGTGTAAAATAAAATTTTCATTTTAATAGTGGGATAGAAGTATATTTAAACATATTTTAAAAATTGATTATGTCATTGGGTCTTTTACAAATTATTTTATTTAAATTTTTCAAGTGTCCAAAACTGACCCTAAAGTGGCCAAAAACGGTACCTCTACCCTATTCAAAACTAAAATCAAGATTGAAGCTAGCTTTCAGCGAGCAAAAACATTATTTTTTTCTTCCCAAGTGACGAAACAAATTTTTTTCTGCTCACTGAGTAAAGACATTCATAATTTACGCATTTGCTAATATTTGTTCGCGGGATTGGGCTGAAATTGGCTAGTTTTCATTGACAGTACAGGCACTGAAACTTGAAATTTCGATGCTAGTATCAGAAAGAATCTTTTATATAATTAATTTTTTAAATTCTTTTTTTCTAATAAAAATTGATGTATTTTAAAATCTTTTTACAACCCTTAAAACAAATTTTCTAGAAAAAGTATAATAACCCTAAAACATTCCTTCGAACAATTTGATTTAAAAAAAAAAAATTTATTTTTGTAAAATATCTGTTGCAATTTTTATATTAATAAATAATGTAACATTTAGTTATGTTATTTCAATAAAACTACCAAACAATATTATAAAGCACTTTCAACTCATTAAATTTAAAATAATTCACTTCTGTTGTATTGATGTAATAATTTTTCGTAATGCAACATGACAAAAACATCGATTTATATATACATGTAATTCCACGCCAACTATCCAACTTAAAACTCTCACTCTCTTTGATTTATTTGTGGCGATTATTTTATTGAGAGAATTATACATTCTTAGATTTTTATTTTATTGTACGTACATTATCAACAAGTGTCAGATAAAATAAAGTGTGATATATGTGTGCAAAGTATAAGCAGCCCCTGATATAAGCATGATTTACAGCATTACCTTCAGCTTAGATTGCATTAAAATCAGTACTTGTGGGAATCACTGCATTCACTATACTGTAAAAATTTTTGGTGTGAAAATGATCCCAGAGGACTTTGCACGGTCTGGTCAGTGTGAGTTGACGGTGTGAAATTTTCTTGGTGTGAAATGTCAAGTGGTATATTTTTAATACGGTATGAGTATTTTCTTTCACGCACTGTTCGGTGTTATAAGCTCAAATATTGTCCGATAATATAATCTGTAGTTAAAAATTATCATATAATATATAAGTTGCGGCAATAGTAGGGGAAGGGGGAGGGTGCAAAAGGGTGCAGGGTAGGCAAAACGGGGACCCCCAAAATTTTATAAAAAAGAAATTATACGTTTTAAATGGTTTTGAAATGTTCCAAAATCACTTTTGTAAATATAATTGAGCGTTTTTTTGAATTTTTTTTGTTAAACTTTTTCAAAAATCAATTGTCAGTTGAAAAATATTAATGACTTTTGTTTTATGATAAAAACTATTAAAAATTTGTTTTTTTTTCTTTTGCATCCAATAATCACGTAAAATATAATTTTTCTTTATGTAAATACTTGCAAAAAAGTTTAACTTAATTGAATTCATCTAAAATCCAGAATTTTTTTTTTTACCTTTTTTAGGGGGTCCCCCATTTTGCCCGCAAAAATGAAAATTTTTTTTTTTAACGGTAACTGAAAATTTTTTCTAGTTAATTTGAATATCATTAAAAAAAAAAAAAGATTCAGCTTATTTGAGTCCTCAAAAACTAGGTATTTTTTTTTGTACATAGAACTTGTACATTTACACTATTGGTGGTGTGAACGTTCTATTTAGCACAGTGTGTCGTGTAACTTTCACACCAAAAGTGTTGAAAATTTTAACACCAAATCATTCACACCACACTGTAGACTCAAAATTTTTTACAGTGTAATATTAACGAATCTATTCACAATTTGGCAAGGCAGATTTTTCTTCACTTTCATATCCTACGGTAATCTCAAAAAATTCTCGATGGGTTTGTTATTTTCCAACCCAAAAATACTACTGCAGTTTGTATGTATAGGTTTAACACATTATATAATAATCGTTTCTATACTTGCAGAGATTATTATTTTTATTGGGTTGGAAATTATATTAATGATACTCCAATTGATTGGCGGTCCATGAAATGAACAAATAAAAAAAATGCATTATTAACAAATTTAATAAATAAATAATATGATATGGAACCTATTCTACAGTCTCCTATTTTGTCAAGTTTATCTCTTAGAATTTAATAGCAAAGTCGCGAAAAAATTTTTCGTAGGTAATTATTTAGATACATGACTTTATTTTTGACCGTCAAAAATCGAAAAATGAAGATTTTCTAGTCTTAAAGTTAAAAAAATGATCACTTTATGTCTTTCTTGAAAAATTTCATGACAAAATTATTAAATGACATAGGCATCAAGATATTGTGCTCTTCCCATAATATAACATTGATGATCGAATATACAGATTAAAATCTATTCGCTTAACCTTATAGCAATATTGTATTGTGTGACAAGGGATAAAATAAGGCGATTTCAGACTAGTCTGAAATCGTGTTTTATCTTGAGTCACATACCATATTTTTCATGATTACCTACATCGAAACTTGAACATTCAGTGTCATCAGCCAGTACGAAACAAGTTAATTTCAAGCCGATGATGCGGAAAGCTGTTAGAGAATGAGAAATCTATCATTTACAGTTACTTATTAAATAAAACAAAAATATTATTTTTACTCATTTTTTAACAATTTTATTTAGTTAATTAAAACTGTAACTTAAAAAATGAAATGAGTAAACTGAAGTGACAAGTAAACAAATGAGAGAAATAAAGCTGCAAGTGAACATTCAATATAACTAACAACGGGCAGAAACCATTGTGTTCCTTTCCGAGGGAAGAAACACGCATTTTTCTGCCCGCTGTATGAAGGTATTTGTGAATTATGAATTCACTAGCAGTTATTTGCAGCATCGGCTTGAAATTATCTTGTTTCAACTGACTGTAGAGACATTGAAACTTCAAGTTTCGATGCTGGTATCATGAAAAGAGTATTTTGTCTTAAAATTATTGTTTTTAGAAATAATAATTTATACCAGAAGTTCATATTATTATTTATTTTTATAATTTAAAAATGTTTTTTTTTTTTTACTTACCCTATAAATTGTTTCCATCTTTTTTCCTCATAAAAATAAAAAAATGAAATCGAATAAATTTTTCATTCTTAAAATTTATGAAATTAGAAATTTTTTATCTCTACTGAATTATTAATGGGCGGTAATCGTTTAAATGTTTGTAAATATTCCCAAAAAATAAAAAAAACTTTGCATAAATCCATATCTTATAGCGTTTTTCATAAAAAAAGGTGAGTTTTGTGCTTGGTATAGGTTGGCGTGGAATATCTCATGTATATTATAATTTTGCTAAAATTTAAAACTTGAGAAAAAAAAATGTTAATAAAGATAACTAACAATGAAATTCTCTGTTTTGATTGTGATTGATTGAGAAATTATATAAGTAGAGTATAAAAAAAAATTAAATAAAAGTTTTAAAGCAGCAATAAACAGCAGCATAACACCGCTTATTCATATTATGTCAATTCTCAACACTCGACTTCATGTTCAATAAGTACAGTTTTATTCTTTTTTTTCTTTCGCATATATGTTTATTCTTATTATATTGATAGCATAAAATTGAATATAAATAAATCTACTTAGTTTATTTTTTTTTGTATACGCTGCTATTAGCTCATTAAATTAAAAAACACAAAAAATATAATGTGTGCTAGATTAACTACTTTCTAATTTTTACAACTTCTTTTTTTATATTTTTATTGACTTGAATAAAAATATAACAAATTGATTAATATCAATTTATACATTATCACAATTATTTTGCACGTAGAAAACAAAAAAAAATAGCCAATGCGCTTGCGTGCTTGCTTAAAAATTATTTAAAAGCATTATAGCTTGCAAATTAATACAGTTTATTGTTTAAAGATATAAACAGTTACCAACAATGCACTGTTGTGCTTTTTTTGGTTTTTTTTTTTGCTTAGATTAGATCAAATTCTTGGGAGACAGGGTTCAAAAGCAAGAGATGTATATGTATCTAAAATCAGCCTGGCATCCAGGGTCGTAAAAGTAGAAAGACAGGTAAATTTAATTATGACAGAAAAAAAACTGTGGTTGCTACAACACCCTAGTAGCAATTTTTATTAAATCTGCAACAAGTTTGAGCAGGACAAGTAAGATACCGAAAAATACTATATAAATATTTAATGTTTTTTCAAAATTTTTACTAAGATTGCTACTAAGGTGCAGTAGTTGTAATTGAGGTAACTACCAATTGGAGTAAGAAAATATGCAAACGCCAACTTGAAATACCTTCAAACACACATGTCTAGAAAATTTCCTCTCCAATAAAGTATCCACCGTGTTTAAAACTCTCTTAATGAAAAAGTCTACCACATTGAAATTTCTACCAAAAACAATCACTACTAAATCATTAGTAAGAATAAACACTACAATTCAAAATATCTACCAAAGACGGTTCAGAATAGTTAAAAAAATTTTAGATGGTACACGGAAAAAAAAATATATAGCAACAGCATACATCCTGTGGGAGCAACAGGACGCAGTCTTGTGGGAGCAACAGAATTTTTCCTGTGGAATCAATAGGATAAGGAACAAGTTTCATCTACTAATTTTTTTTGTCCGTATAATGAAATTTAAAAATTAAAAAAAAAATTCAAAGTTTGGAAAAAAATCCAAATTTAAAAATTAAAATTTTTTTTCGAAGTTAATTTTTTTTTTCAAAATTAGAATTTTCTTTCAAAATTGGAATTTTCTTTCAAAATTTGAATCTTTTTTTAAATTTAGAAATGTTATTATATTGAAAAAAAACTTTGGTACATGAAACTTGTTCCTTATCTTATTGATTTCACAGGGAAAATCCTGTTGCTCTCACAGGACTGCGTCCTGTTGCAGTGCCTATTTTTTTTCCGTGTAGTACTACGCTATTTATCTGCTTTACAGAAATTACTAAACAGATTGTAATTTTTGTATACTATAGGGTATTTAATGCATATTTTTCGTTAATTTTCATATTTTTACAGAGTAAAAATCGTTTAAATAAACGTTTAGTACACGGAACAAAAAAACTCTAAAAATTACTATTTGGAATTATAACCCGGAACCCAGTCGTAAATATGGGGAATTTTAAAATTCAAATAGTGAATTTTATAATACGTGTCGTCTATTTTCTAAGTATCAGTTACAATTTTTAAAGTTCAAATAGTAATTTTTTTTGTATAGACAATAAATTTTCCTACTTATCCTGTAATTATTAACGTTTTAATCATAAATTAAAAAATTACTATTTAGAATGATAGTATTTACTGATCACTTTATCATTATATTACTTGTCATTCTCAATTTTTATAGTTCATTTTTTTCCGTGTAATAATTTAATATTTTCTTTATAAAATTTGCTGTTCGATTAATAAAGAATACAAATAAATTAGTAACAAAAATAATAATATAGCACTTTTTCAGATAAGCATATAGTATTAATTACTGTTTTGTGATTTTTACTATACATTTGATAATAAATAGTAAAAGTAATGCACTCATTGATTTGTATTAGTATTTCTTACTTAAATATATTAAATATTAAAATATTTTCGAGACTCGTTTTCTCCGTGTAGAGATTTTAAGTGGTGTTTATACTTGGTAGTGATTTTTTTTTGGAAGAGATTTCATTGTGGTAGACTTTTTCATTAAGAGAGTTTTAAACACGGAGGATACTTTATTAGAGAGGAAATTTTTTAGACATGTTGCGACAGACTGTGACTGGGTAGAGTTTTATTTTTGATGGGGCCGCTTATGGCAAAGTTGTAAGTGCGCCTATTTTACTACAATATTGTAGTTGGGAGAACCACAATTTTTTTCCGTGTGTTAAATACAATTGAAAAGTTGTTTAATGAAATAAATATACATAATATTGTGACAAAACTTTAGGTAGATGACATCGAAACAAAATTGGACCAACTAATAGAATTATATGTGGAGGATCGTAAACGTCTTTTATCGCTTCCATTGCCAACAGTGGAATCTCGTCATGTGCCTCATTCACCGTTGGCTCCAACAGATGAAACTGGTGTCACAACAACAGTTCTTAAGCCAATTTTAGTTGACAAACAGTTGTCAGAACCAAGTTCTCCAACATCTAAAACAATCCGAATTGGAAAACAACAGAAACCTCGACAAATACATCGAGGTTATTCAGATCTTGGAAGCAGAGTCAAGAAGCGCGTTACCCTTAGGTTTTTTTTTTTTACCACTTTTATATTCTTCCCTTACTCATTTATTGTTTTTGTATAAATTGTTATCATTTAACAAATTTAAAAATTTTTAATAAAAACAGCTCAATACCGCCAAATTTGATGCACTTGGATGAAGCAACGACAACAAGGTCATCAAGTGTATACTCCACTACAGATGTATTACCACATTCAAGAGAAGATGGTGTTATTATTATTGTGCCTACCCTTCCAGACAGAACCGAATCATTGTCTTCAACAAATCAGACTTCACCAGTAAATGGCGATTTTGGTAAATTTTTTTTTTTTCTAATATTTTATTGGATAAAATAATTTATAATAATTTAAATAATAAGTAATAAGTTAATAATATTTTTTATAGTAACTGTTGAATGCGATCCAGACAGAGGGTCTGAATATAATACTGAAAACGAAACAGAAGATACTGGTGAGGAAGCTGCGCTTCTCGGTTCTTCTGAATCACCATCGACCAATTCACCAGGGTCTATTAATCCTGGGGGTAATAATAATATTGATCAAATGAAACAATAAATCATGAACCAACGAGATTAGTTAATTTTGAAAATTAATCACCGATGGTAGTTTAATTTAATTATAATAAAATAGGGTCTAGTAAGTTATGTACTTTTCTAGACCATTTTAGACCAGCTGTAATGTGTGGGTACAATTCCAAATAGCTTCCCCTCGCAATGCAACATTATCTTGTAGGGATAAGCGCCCAATAATATTGTAATAGGGTCTGTGAATCATGGAATTTATTCACAGTGACAATATTAATATGTAAATTTAATTTAACAAAAAACAAAAACGGCCTCTTATATATTTGCTATAACTTAATCACTTCTTGTTTTGTTTTTGTTTATCATTATTCCGATTTTAAATAATTATTAAAAATTATAAACTCAAAAAAATGGCGCAAAAATATATATAATAACTAGTGAGAGTATTTATTATACTTTGCAGATATCTCTTTTGAGATAATTATAATAACAATAATAATAATAATAATAATAATAATAATAATAATAATAATAATAATAATAATAATAATAATAATAATAATAATAATAATAATAATAATAATAATAATAATAATAATAATAATAATAATAATAATAATAATAATAACGATAAGATGACCATTTGAATCTCGTAAATCTAATGCGATATTTAAGTATAATATAAAATAAAACCGACCATTTAAAAATTTTAAAATAAATTTTTGATAGAATATAAAAAATGTACATTATTAAATAACAATTATACAATACGAATATAAAACACTTTTGACAAGCAATTGCACGTAAAAAGTGCTAATTTATTGTTTATTAAGACAAAAATATTGTATAAGCTTTGATAGACCAAATTAAATAAATAATTAAATATACACTATATATGTATGTATATAAAGAAGAAATTTAAATAATAGTAAGGACCAGAAGTAAATCTTTTATAGATCTATTAAAATAATATAAAATTTTAAAATCAATATCAATTGATTATTTATTACCAAAATAATATACTCATTTTTTTTTATCTTATTAAATTATCGGAATTTAAATTCATAAAATTTTATAGAAATGAAAAGTTAAAAAAAAAATGATAATTCACCTTATTAATTTTTCCTCTCTATATACATAGATATGGCTTAAAGATATTATACATTTTTCTTAATTGCCAGTGACAATTGTCATTTAATCAAAAGAATAAAAATTATTATTTTTAACTAAAAAGTTTAATTTCTTATTCAATATAATCATAATACATCACAGTTGGAACTGTAAGTTTCATTTTTTTTTCTTTAATTTGTTTAACTTTAATTTTTTTAAGCTTAATAGTAACGTCGTTATCATATGCAACAACAGCACCACAATAAAATCTTAAAGAAAAATAATAAATTAATTCAACTGTCGTAAGAATAGAATACCCTAGAAATAGTCCCATAATACCGCCGAACGAAACGACTAGATCTAGCCAACCAAATCGTACTTCTCTTCTGTAGCGGACAATAGGCCACCTGGTTGTGACAACTGTTACATAACTATTGGCAACGCTCTCAAATGTGTAAGATGTATGGCTACAATAAAGGTAACATTCAGATGAACATGTTGGTCTACGCAAGCGCTCTGCATTATCTGATAGACAAGAATATTTATCTATACTACATTGATCTTCTTTGCTTCTACTTAGGAACCATGGAAGACATCCGCATATTTTACGGATTGTCTTTTTTTGACATTCTAAAATACAATTGTTGTATGAAATATCTTCATCATAAAATATGCAACTTCGTTGGGAACGGGTTAGAAAACGCATTTCTTCAGAAGCATCTGTTCTGACAGTTGAAACCATCAAATTCATATTTCGTTTTAAAGTATAACTTATTGGAGTATCACGTGTTGGTGTATCTTCATCCATCTGTAATAGATAGAGGCTGAAAATTTCGATGAATTAATTTTTAAAATCAATTTTATTTCAATTTTAAATAAAAATATATACTGTTTTACTTTAGAGGTTTTTTATATTTAAGAGTAAATAATATTGAGGTATTTCGATTTTCAGTTAACACTTCTTTTGTCGAACTTTGACAACAAATCCCTGCGGAAGTCAAAATCTTTTTAAATACTTTATTGCAATCTTTCCTGATTCCTCTGAAATAATAATTTTTAATTGCTCATTATTTATTTCAATGATTTTTTTTTTAATAAAAATTATTTTATAGATTATTACTGATCAAAGCAATCTGTTAACAAATTATCACAAGCTGGTGTTATTTGAAAATATGTATCACTTAATACTTGTGATGATTTCGACAATGTGATATTTACTAATGGCTCCCAATCCCAATCATAGAATGCCTTATAAATATTTGTCTTATCCTGATTTGGTTGACAAGTTAAACAATTAGTTAAAATAAAAAAAAAAAACAACAAATTAATTAGAAGTGTGCGAATCGAATAATTCGAATTATTCGTAAGATTTCAAAGTATTCTTAAATTTTTTCATTATTCGATTGGAATACTACTATACAGTTTGAACTTCGAAAATAAAATTTTTATCAAACTATTGATAAATTATTAAAATTTGTTTACAATAATTTACTAGTAGGGGAAGGTGGGGCAGAGAGACCTCCCTGAAATTTTAATAATAAAAAAAATTTTTTTTTTCGTCTAATTACTATAAATCCGATATATTTGAGCATTTTTAGCCCTACGTATAACACTCGGGGCAAATGGACCAGCCGGAAATTATGAAAAATGATTTTTTCATATTTTTATCGTCAAATTATAAAAAATTAATTAACTTATCCATTTTTCGGCTGATTCTCTATAGCTGGGGCAAATTTGGCCACTAAAAATATTCGAAAATAGTAATTTGTTTTTTAATTGATAAAATTTTTTAAATAAAGCGAAACTATCTGTAATCTAAAAATAAAAAAAAACACGTTTTTTGGGTCAAAACTAATGACAAATAAGAAATAAAGAATTATATTTGTTTTTTTATTGAATAATAATATTATTATTCAATAATTAATTAGTAAAAAATTACTAATTAATTAGTAATTAATCTAATCGTGGGGGAAGGATCTATTACACAAAAAAAAAAATTTTTTGAGTAATATTATATAACTAAAAATAGTTGTCAAGAGAAAGAAATACATTCTTAACGATGAAAACAAAAAAAAACAGAAACAAAAAAAAATCTCATTTTTTGGAGGGGGACCTCTTTGCCAAAAAAAAAAAAAGTTTTTCAGTTTCGGCAAAATGTCCATAAATTTTTTTGAAATAGGACAAAAGTAAAGTGATCTGATGATTGAATGCCACAAAAAGTGATAATCGGCTTAGGGGGGCCCGCCCTGCCTTACCCTCCCCTAATTCAAATTTAAGGAATACAAATCTTACACACCCCTAATATTAGTATACTTCTCATTAAATCTCACTAAAATCAATTAACCTCAGACATTTGAGATAAATCTAAATAATCTGATGTCATACAAATATTTATACTTGGTAAAGTAATAGACCAGTCTGTCTTGTCAACCATTGTGCCAGTTAAAGTTGGATTTGTTTGAAATCGTTGCAAAATAGTAACAATAATCCCCAATGCTGCGCACAACGACGCAATTGTACAGACCAACCAAAAAATTCTGTAAATAAACAATTCATTATAAAATTGTCTATTATAAATTTTGAATTATGTTTATTGTTCAATTTCATCAAATATATTCGGTACGTTTTTCAAAACTCGGGCTTTTATTAGATATCAAGGTTTTGAAGATTTTCAGAATTTGATTACTTTCGAATAGATCTCGCGGTGTGCGTGTGTAAACAAAATTTTTATAATACCATGACTTTTGACCAAAGCAACCGATTTAAAATTTTTGTAGCAATCGAAAGAGTTTATCAAAATTTAGACTTAATTAATTTTTAATATCGAGTGGCCAAATCAAGTTATTTGAGAACAGAAAAATTGTGTTCCTTTTTTTTTTTTTTTAACTAAAAAACCATCATCCTATCAACCGATATCAAAAACTGATTAGATCAGACTTATTATACATAAGGTTTTGTGCTTTCTTTCGGTTATTGCTACAAAGCACATTCAAATCGAGTAATTTTTTCAAAAGAAATATTTTAGGACAAACGTTACTTTTATCATTTAATTGTGTTTAACAAATACCTTTTAAACCAATTAAATACTTTTAATGATTCTAAGTACACTGTAAAAACTCCGAAATGAATATAGATTTTATTTCAATCCAAATTCACTCCGTTACTTGGAGTTCTGGAGTTAAAAAAAATCCCTCCATATACAAAGTGAATAAGGAGTTTTTTCCGGGAAATGATGTCAGGGTGATGAAGATTTTATTTCAATGCGCATTCACTCCGATCCGGAATTTCAATGTTAAAATAAACTCCGTTTCGTAGTGAATTTCACTCCGAGGGAATTAAATAAATAAGAAATTATCCGTTTCGCATTCACTTCGGATTAAGTCCGCGTTTACTCCGCAATTTTTTTACTGTAGAATAAAATTTTCACTGATTAAAATAAAAATAAAAAATTAGAGCGATCATAAAGCACCCTCAGCGCTTTTGCGTAAAATTCTAAAACTATTTCAACACTAAGTTGATAAATTTATTATTCACGTAATTAAGTGTTTATTTATTTTCAATCATTGGAGCAAATGTCCTTCGTGAACGAAATAGAAATACATTAATTATATAATTTAATATTGACATTGCTATAAAATAGAAATGAATTTTAATTTACAACCTTTCCCAAGTCGGACGACTTGAATCCACAAAATATCGAAATCCATGAAGTGTATTTTCACTTAAATATTCTTTACTGCGCAATTTAAAACTTTTATGCAGTTCAGATAATGATGGAAAGTAACGACGTATCATAATAACAGCACGCTGTGATCTATTCGGCTTTCCGTCAAATCAAAAACTTGTCTTTCAACAAAAATCTGAAAACCACATAATAATTTATCATTAGCGTGCAAAGTTATCGCGTGTTCATATTGTTGATCAATATCAGCTTTTATAATACACGACACGCTTAACACCGCAATCAATTTATGAAACAAATACGCTGTCACGTGAATAAAAACAAAGCAATTGATTTTATCTCAATACAATTTTCGATTTTAAATTTTTTTAATCATTGAATCGTGTGAATAATTTTTAAAAATTTACATAAAATTTATTGTTTATTTTAATAAATAATTGATTGTTCTGAATATCTATCTAATATATTACTTAGTATATTTATTTAAAAAGTATGCCGTTACCCTAATAAATTGTCTAGTTAAATTATATAAATTTAATTAAAACCATTAAACGAAATTTTAATGGACGTATCTTACACCGGTGTAGTGATGCTATTTAGCGGTGTTATCCAATCGGTGTTAAGGTGGAGTAAATTAACTCCGATCGCAATATGAGGGTGTGAGTATACTCTCTTAATTTGAATCAGTGGAATTCCACTGGTTCGCCAGTGAAACTTCCCTGGTTTACCAGTAAAACTCACTGATTCAACCGGTGGTCTTGGCGGCCATTTAATCCCACTGGTTACTCAGTGAACTTCACTGGTAAACCAGTGAATTTTAATGGCGGATGCAGTCACTGATTCAACAGTGAGAATTCCTATATACTGACTCACCAGTGAGTTTCACTGATTTAACAGTGACCTGATATAATTTTCATCATAACCCAACTTATACATATAGGGCATGATTTTTTACGTAAAATAAATAAATTAAAAACATATTTACGCAAGTTTACTTTATTCACTTTCCATTACATCAACTTTATTAAAATTATTTAAAGTAATGTGGAAAAAGGAAACTGCACTTCGAGCTTTCTTCGAAATTTTACAAATATAATGGTCGATTAAATTATATAAAATTATCAAGGCTTAGAGGATAGCTTAAATTAAAAACATAATATAATTTATATAAAATAGAGAATGCAGTAATAGGGTCACAATTTGGCTTGGAATCTATTAATTAAATCAATTTTCATTAAAAAAACAAACATCAGCTTATGTTGACTTGGTACAACCGAAATAACTAATCATAGGTCGCTGTTGACATCGGACACTTGAGGTACTTAAATTTCGCACTGGTTTAAATCAGTGAACCTGATCCTCACTGGTTTACCAGAAACTTTGAATCTCACTGATTCACCAGTGACTTTTTTATTCACTGAATAAACCAGTAGATTTCTCACTGATTTAAATTAAGAGAATATGTGTTTTAAGATCTACAAAAAAAAAAAAAAATAATAATAATAATATTTCGTTCAAATTATATATTATAGAAATCTATTTTATAAATTAATATTAAGATTTAATTGTCGACGAATATTCTTTGAATTTCCCCATTAATTGGTAAATCTGTCGTATCATCAAATTTTGAAACGATAAAAACTTTTTTTTTATCTTAAACTAATTTTTGTCATTCGATATCATTGGAACGAATCAACCGATTTGAACGTTCTTTGTGGCAATCGAAAGAGCTCATTAAGACTTAAAGATGCTTTAATTTTAAAGTCAATCAGCTAAGTAATTTCCAAGTAATTCCAAAAATAAAAATAAAAATTTTTTTGTATTTTGTTGCATATATGCTTGTAACTCGAAATTCGTTCGACCGATTCATTTCAAAATTTATTCAAATCTAAGTCTCAAGAATCCCTATCGATTGCCGCAAATAACGTACAAATCAATTCATTCGTTCCGAAGACATCCTCGGACAAAAATCACGTTTTTTCACTGCAGTGAAATGTACTTTCTTTCGGTCCGATCGTTTTTTCAACTCGAAAAGCTCAAAATTTATTGATAATAATTTTTTTGGGCTCTCTGAGCTCGAAAACAGCAGGAAGTTTTAGGATTAGCCCACAGGGTCAACAATTTTCCAGATTTATTTTACAGTATATATATATATATATATATAATTTTAGCTAATACGTAGCATTGATAAACTAAGGTTAATAGTTCCATCTTTAATTTTTGTTATTATTATTGTTATTATTTACAGAAAATGAACTGGACCATCTGGTTATGTATTTACCATATGTACACATGCGTATTTGTGATGAAAATTTGAAACGGCTCCAGTTGGATTTTAAAAGTCATTATCAAAATATGCAAGATCTCATATCATATTATATATATGTACAATTTAATTTAATAATCACAACAGTGAATGATGTTTATTTTTAAATACTTTTATTAAAATATTATTCTTAATGGTAATAAAAATAAAGTTGTGTAATTCAGGAATACGAGAAGACATAAAAAATAGAATACTATCTTTGTTTGTTCATTGGGAAGCAAACACTTCCGTTCATTCGACGAATCAAGCGCTATTCTTGTCACCAGGTGTAAGCCTGTAACGCTATATAAACACACCACACTTTGCCGTCTATGTCGGCTGGCGTTTCGGCCAAACCTATTATCCCCATCTTGTACGTTCTTCTTTAATTACACATATTTACTCTTTTTGTCCTTCCTCATTCTTAACATAAACTCTTTATTTTTTTTTTTTTTCGCTTCATTTATTTAATAATTTTTTTTTCTCGTGACTAATGGCCTACACGCAAAGGAGTCATATATTCTGAATATTATATTTATATACCTCGACAATTGCATATAAGGTAAAGCAGGGTAGGTATGCTGGGGTAAAGTGGGTTAGTAATAAAAAAAATTTTTTATTTGAAGAAGAATGCTAAATATATACTAATAAATATGAAAAGTAAAACAAAAGTTACTAAATTTACAAAATCATACCGAAATCTATCAAATGCAAACATAACTTTCAAATTGTATTTGAAAATTTTTAAATATTTTACTTTATAACTTATAAAATAAATAAAAAATTATCACTAATTTTTTTTTACCCAGGAAAAAATAATTTAGATCTAGGGGTTTAAATCTGATGTTTTGCTTAGACCGTAGATCTGTTTTTTTCGTTATCCAAGTCTATGTAGATCTGTGAGAATCTACATAAATCAAAACTAAAAAAAGTGTTGATTATCAAATTATAAAAATTCAAAATTTCGATTCTAAAGTATGTTTCAGGAATTCGTAAAAAATAAATTTCATAGCATTAGATCTAAGTTCTAATCAGATTTTATCAGATCCAAAATATATTTTTTCCCTGATACATATTAAAAAATACGTTTGTAAAAATTATTTCAATATTAGACGGTTTTTTATTTTTGTTAACCTTTAGTCCAAAAATATATTCACTACAAAATTTATGATTTATAAATAAACTAACATTTAAATATTTATTCAATGTTTCACAAAGTCATCATTGTTTTAGATTCGATATTCCTAAATTTTAATTTATCTAAAAAATTTTAAATAAAAAAAATAAACATTCAATTATAATCCTACTCATTTCGTCGTCTGTTCTCTGATTTTTATTTTATTACATGCAACTAATGAAATATATATATATATATATATATATATATATATATATATATATATATATATAAATTTATATATGCAACATGGTGTCCTTTCGCCCACGCTTTTAGGTATGTACAATACTCGAGCTTATCCCAAAATCTGGTGACGTGCCAACTAATCCATCCTTGTGGGCAGGACAGATCATTAGGTGAAAATAAAAAAAAATATTGATAATAATAATAATAATAAAAAAGTAATTGAAAATTCTCTTTCGACATTATTCGTCCATATGCTGGAATAAACCATCAGTTTTTACATTAAATTAAATTACATGAGTGAATGTTGGCTATATGTTTGGCACGATTAATGTTATATAAATAAATAGGCTATGAACATATAGGAATGTATATTGCACTTTCAAAAATTATTTTTAGTTATATTCGTTAAGATTTATATTACCAACTGGCTACTACACCTAACCAGTGGCTTTCGATTTCCAGACCAGATGAAAAGATAATTGTATTTATGATTCATTCAAATATTATTTATTATATTCACCTAGATAAACATATTTTATGAATAAACAAATATATGCAGTTACATTATTGTTCAGACTTTGCCCTTGTATTGTTTACACTTTGAATTGATAATATGATAAAATTTTTTAGTCATGATGTAAGATAAGGGAGGTTCTTAAAAAATATATATAGTATATTTAATGACATAAGTATTTTTGAAGGGTAATAGAACATAAGAGTGCTGTCTGTCTTTAAGAGTAAAATGTATCGTTGATGCTGATTGGTTCCTGAGCGATTCGACGTTAGCGGTTGGAGAGAAGTGATTCTTAGGGATCTTGAAAAGAATCTTGTCTGTCAGTAACATTAAGCGTAGTAAGATTGCTCATCGTATTATATGCAGTCTGCAGTTCTTTCGCACCTCTCGTTGTGATAGTTTCATTATTATTAAAGACATAACATTTTACCTTGACATTTAAATATAACTGTTATTTTATTCTCAAGTGAACAAATTTTTGAATTTTAATCTGTGCCGCAAATTTAATTGAATTACACAAAAAAATAAAAACATTAATGTGATTGGTGTAAAAAATACTAATTAATTCTGAGAAGTTATTAATAATAATTAAAATAAATTATACATGATTGAAGTTTTAATGATAAATATTATTATCAAATTATAACAATAATAATATTAATAATGATATCAGTAATAACAGACTGTATGAGTGTGAATAAACCCAGTTATGTTTACTAGTTAGTGGTGTTTAAAGTTATAAGTATTTAATTATAAACATAATGTAATTTATATAAATTTAAACTTTTTTTTTTTTTTTTTACTTACCATCAGTTTTGTTGAATCAGAAAAATCATGAATTTAAATTTCATTTTTTTTTTTAAATAAAGTTTATAACTCGGTAATTAAATTTAAAAATGTTTTAAAACTGTAATTATGGATCGTGAAATGATAAATGGGCGATATCCCGTCTCGACATCTCCATCAACAAATTCTGGTAATTTATGTTTTTTATTTATAACTAATCTTGTTAAATTATGTGCAATTAATATTAAAAGGATTCATTTTATTTGCAAAAAAAAAAAGTTTATAAATTTGCTTACTGAGATATCGACTAAATAATACATGTATCAAGAGAATCTGATAAAAGCTTATTCAAATTTATGGCCCAGTGTTTGATTATAATAACGAACAAATTTTAGCCACTGAATAGTGTAATACTGTGTATATGAACATAGTCTATCTGTTTATATTATACATATATATATATATATATATATATATATATACCTAATCACAATCTTTCATGACTCTGATAACCTTCGTAATAATTTGTGAAGTACTTTAGTCAGTAATCTACATTTACTATTTTTATATCGACAGTAGTATAAAAAAAATAAATAAAAAAAATCAATAGATGTATATAACGGTCTTATTCTTTGGTTCCCATAAAATTTAACGATTAGAAAAAGATGACTTTTCATTTCTTCGTATGAATAATAATTTTTTTTTTATTCTATATAAAATAAATTTACTGGAACACCATAAATCTTATAAATTTTAAATATTTTTTATTACCAAGTGTAATATGATGATTATCGCTAAGAAATAAAAGATGATTCTCGGTTAAGTGTTTGACATAAAATGGTACGGAAGCTTCGAGTTGCTTCGAAAATAAATGTCTCGGTGTGTCATAACACACTAAGGACACATCTCAAATCATACTACGGTATTATATATAAAGTAATATAATATAAGAATTTACTGACAGCCGAGATCGAAAAATAAAGAAAGATGGAGGAAGAAACTGAGAGTAAGAAAGAGAGACAGATGGATTAACGATAAAAACGATGATGAGAGAGATCTTATGCCGGTATGATAGAATGGAAGGAACTTATAGGTTTGTTAACTGCTGGGAGGTTTGTTGGTTTGAAATGAGAGACATAGCAAGAGTCGTTGTCCAAGTCCGCTGACCGTGGAGATAACGCTCTGACCCGTTACGCTGCCCGCAACTCGAGCACATGAATGCCGTCACTGTATTTATCCCCTTAAGCTGTTACTAGTAGTACGATAATCCAAACATCCCTGAATCTCTGCTCTGAACCATTTTATTCGACTAACAGTTTACTACTTCTGTCCTCTTTACCTATTTCCCTTTAAATCCTAAATAATTTATACTAAATTCATTACAGGCTTTGTTGAATCAAACAATAGTAAAACAACGGCTGAAATCTCAGAGAGATTACAAGAAATATCTAATGTAGATCATACTGAATCTAGATTTACTAATTGTCAAGGGAAAGGAAATATTTGTGGGACAGAAGCCGCTTGTCGAAATTTTCCTAATAACACATCGAGATGCATTTGTCCCCATGATTTATCACCTCCTACTAATGATCTTAAATGTCCAGTTCGTTTAACTGGTGAGTTCATTATTTATTTTAATTAATTTCATTTGACTTAATTAACATTTTTATTTTATTTTTATTTTTAACTTAGCTCCTTCTATACCGTTACCTATTCATAATATTATTCTACCAACGAGTAATACAACAAACAGTACAATAAGTCTTTCCGAAGCTGAACAGGTATAGCATTAATCCAATAATAATAGTACAATAGTGCTTTGAAAAATTTCCATAAGCAATTTCTTTTGTTTATTAATTTTAATATATTACACTGAGCGAAGATAAACTACTTTTAACAAGTGAAAAATTGTTCTTTCAAGAATTTATTATAATTAAATAAATTTTTTTTAAATTGAAAACCATCTTATTGTTATTTAAAATAATTATTTATATATTTACCCGGGTCAAAAATAAAACTTGATTCAGGCTCACTTCGCCTTATTTTCTTTTGAAGTTATCGATGTGCCGACGATTTTTCGATAAGATCTCGACTTCTTCGACTTGAATTAAATTTTTCTCAACTTTTTGAACTTTTTTTATCTTAATTTCAACTTATTTGTATTTTTTGGTCTTAACTTGTACTTATTCATCTTTACTTCGACCACGATAGTCATTCACCTTACTTTTGACTTGCTAAACCACACTGTTAAAAAAATTGTTTGAATTTTCAAAACATTGTATATAACGCAATAAACACATACATTTGTGCTTGAAATTTCATTATTAATTTCATATAGAATTTAAAATACACGTTTTTGAATTTTCAAATTAACACTTTGGATTTTCAAATGCTTCGTTTTGAATTTTCAAATACAATTTTTTTAATATTCAAACACTTTGCTTTTAATTTTTAAACACTTTCTTTTTAATTTTCAAATAGATGTATTTGAAAATCTGAAGCGTTTATTTGAAAATTCAAAAGCGTGTAATTTAAATTCTATACGACCGTTACAATGAAATTTCAAACACAATTGTATGTGTTCATTGCGTTATATACAATGTTTTGAAAATTCAACCAATTATTTTAACTGTGTATGGTTACATGGAAATTAAAGACTATTAGGTATATAAAGTAATAAAATGTTTATTGATAAAACTTCAACATTTTGTAAACTATTATCAATTCCTTATAAACAACATTATCAATTTTTTTTTTTTTATTAACCATTGTTATAATATAATATAATATAGCAGGTAATTATATTTTTTTTTCTTGAACGTTTAAAAAAGTAGAAATTAAATAAATGTCTTAAAGTTAAATCACATTTTAATATTTAAATCACTATAAAACTATGTTATGTTTATTAGCATTATGCTATATCACATTTATTACTGTATACTGTCAATGATGTTCAGTTCAGTCACAAGTTTTATTTACTTTATATTATTGAGGAAATAAAAACTTAACAATAATAAAGTCTGATGTACACCGCTCACATTACTCACATTTATTATATATTTCACTATTACACAATCCTTGATTACTGAACGCGTATCACATCACGCGCAGAAATTTCATATACAAGCATTTGAATTTTCAAATAAGTATTATGAAATTTCAAATGGAATTATTAAAATTCAATATGTCTTAGAATTTTCAATACTTGCTTTGAAAATTTAAAAAACAAGTATAAATTTTAAGTACGTTTATTAAAATTCATAATCTTTTTCGTAAATACCAGCTTGATTATTAAATTACTTACATTAAATTTGAAGCTTTTTTTATTGAAAATACAATTCAAATATCTAGTTATGAAAATTCAATTCCTTTTGTATTGTAATTTTTAAATTATTTTTTACAGTGCAAGTTGAAAAAAATTCATTTATTCGCTTTACTTTCGCCTTAATATATAAAAATCATTTCACCTTAGTTGTGACTTGTTCGCCTTACATTTTAAATCGAATAAGTCTAAACCAACTCAATTTCGATTTCGTCTTGACTTTTTCGTCTTAAATCGTAACTAAGTAAGCCAGTTAAGTCTAAACCAAGGCGAAAACTCAATGTATGTCATATCTCCGTAAAAAACAGTTGAGTTTGTCTTGTGAAAAACGGCTCCAAATTTCGACTTGGTAAACCAAGTCTAAATCAAGTTTTATTATTGACCCGGGTAATGTGTTAAAAATACACTACAAATTATTAAAATTTTAATTAATTAGTAAAAATAAGTATCAATTTGTTTCTCACAAGAAATGAATTTTTTTAAGTAAAATATTTAATTGATTAAAATAATTTTTGAGTCAAGCTCAGTGTATATACAATATTAAACTATTAGTAATTAATTAAATAAACCATTAGGTCAATGAGAGGAGCCAAGATAAAATACCTGAAGTTATTGGTGCAACTATTGCTTCCGTTATTGCAATAGTAATACTTGGTATAATTATTTTTATTTGTAGAAAAAAATGTTATAACAAAAAAATCGATCGTACAACATTGGATGTAAGTTGTTTAATTTATTAAATGAATAATGTCTAGTTAAATGTTGATTCAGTAATTCCTTGAACTTTTTTAGTTGTCACCAATGAATTTAAAGAAAAGTATTCTTGTCGCTAATAAATATACACCAAATCCTCAATATTTTAATTGTGCACCTCCTGAAGTACCAATTTTACGACGTGGGGATGTAACTTTTTTTTTTGAAATTGGACAGGGCTGTTTTGGTAAAGTTTATAAAGGTAAATTCTCCAATAATTATTATGATTACTAATTACATATGTGGAGAGAAAATTATGGTAGTTATTCCCAGTACGTTAATGAAACATCAACTCACAACCCCTTATTAAAAATACTCATTGAAAAGTATTGAAAATTATTTCAATTCTTTTCAATTCATACTGAGATTTTAAAAAAATATTAAATGGAATTGAAATTTCGATCATTTGAATACTTTCTAATTCTTATAATGGAGTTCAAAAGTATTGAAAAGAATTCAATTTTTCATCATTTCAATACCTTCTAATTCCAAACTATTTTGCTATTGAAAAAGATTCAGAAATATTCGAAAATGTGAATTCATTCTAATTTATTTCAATTCAAGTCATAACTCGAAATATAGAACTATTTTAGCATTGAGAAAGATTCAGAAAAATTGGAAAATGTGAATTCATTTTAATTTATTTTAATTCAAGTCATAATTGAAAATATGAAACTATTCTGGTATTGAGGGAAATTCAGAAAGATTAAAAACTGTCAATTCATTTGAATTTTTTTCAATCCCACACGTGACCCGAAATGTGAAATTATTTTGTTATTGAGAAGTATTCAGAAAGATTGAAAACTGTCAATTTATTCGATTTTTTTCCAATGCTACTCGTAACCCTAAAATTCGAAACTTTTTTGTTATTGACGAAGATTTAGAAAGATTAAAAATATCAATTTATTCGAATCTTTTTCAATTCTTTGGAAGTTTAGAAATTCTTATATTATTTTTAGATTCAATGTAATTGAAATGTATTAATTTTATGTCCAGGTGAAAACCTTGTGGAATAGGATTTATTCAAAAGTATTTAATTCTCATCGTTTTCAATACTTTTCAATGGATATTTTTAATCAGGGATGTTATAGTAAAAATTACTTTGAATTATGGGATATATGCCGATAATTTCTGGGAAAAGTTTCTATAACTATGAGAACAATTCCTATAATCATGATGAAAGTTCCTATATCGTATGGTAATTGAATTATAATAATGATTACCATACTCATGGGAATAGTTTACATGGCACATAGGAATAAATCCCATAGCCACATTGGAACTGTTCTGTTATGTATGGAAACAAACCCTATATTTTCATCATATATTGTAATTGTTACCGTACATTTCTCTCCTCGTATTTACTATTTTATTAAAATTTTAATTTGTTTTTGTTGTATGAAAGTATAAAAATTTAATTTAATAATAAAATAAACATAATTTTAATCCATTAAATAAAATGCAAAAACTTTTTATTATACAGGTGAACTTAGTCATGGAGATAATAAAGAAACAATTGCAGTAAAAGTGTTAATAGACTCAGCATCTCGAGAAGTTGAAGAAGATTTTCTGAGAGAGGTAGAAATAATGTCGACATTTCGTCATGAAAATATTTTGTCCCTAATAGGAGTAGTCCTACGAGACGTGGGTAATAACCCTTGGATGGTTTTTGAATATATGCCTCACGGTGACCTCGCTGAAGTTTTAAGAGCAAACTCACGGCAATTAAGAAGTTCTACACCAGGACTCGAGCCATTGACCAAGGTTTGACTTTTTAATATTTTATCTTTCTGTTAAAACTTTATTTAAACTTTTAATTACTTTAATTGAATCGCAATTAAAACTATTTAAGTTATAAATATATTTTTTTTAATTATATAAATAGAAAGATTTACACCAGATAACAATACAAATTGCTTCTGGTATGACTTACTTATCTGCTCAAAGATTTGTTCATCGTGATTTGGCTTGTCGTAATTGTCTTGTTGGAAAAGATTTAGTTGTTAAAATATCAGACTTTGGGATGTCACGTGATGTTTATACATGTGATTATTACAAAGTAAGTAAATAAATTAATTAATAATCATTTTATTATCATTTCCGTGTAAAAAAAAAAAAAAAACCTTACAAAAATGTTCCAAAAAGGTTTATAACAGTGAACTTCCAAATTTGAGAAAATCCTGAATTTTAAACTGATTATTTTTTTAATTTTACAAAAATTCTCATAGCACATCAATAAAAATTGTGACGTTAAATTCATGTTTAATTTTAATTATCGATTTCTTAACAGCAGAAAATCGAAATTTATTTACAGAATTCCGAAAAAAAAAAGATCAATATATCTCGAACTAAATGCAAATTTCTTCGATTTTTAATGAAATATTCATATTTTTAAACTATAAATATATTAAATTGAAAAATTTTCACAGCTTAATTTCTTGTAGAAAGAAAATATATTGTTTCCAAAAGGATTTTTATGAGTACTTTTTAAACAGGTTGTTCTGAATTTTTTAAGCAAAAATAATTCAATTTAATAATTCTGCTGGTTTGAGAGTGTTATAATAAAAGACTGAAACCAATTGCATCGTAAAAGGTTTGTAAAGTGAAAGCGAATTAAATCTGGAATTAATGCGGAGCGAATGATTTTTTATTTATTTAGTCCCCTTGGAGTGAAATTTACTCTGGAGGGAAGTTTATTTTAACATGTAAAGTCCGGATAAGAGTGGATATGGATTGAAATAAAATTCACATTACTACGAAGTTACTCCACTTAAGGGTGAAGTCTAGTTCGTGGGCTAAAAAAATAGTCTATTTTTGAGAATTTCTTGTGAGCTTACTATGACAGATAAGTATACAAACACTGTTAGGAATGATAAACGAAGTCTTGAATTATAAAATAAAATTTGTTTTATTCTTATTTATAAGTATGTTCATACGAATGGTGTATTCTAACGGAACGCCATAATTTAAAGGCAGGTCGGCTCAATCACGATATCTCAGCAACGGCTTATCTGAAACAAAAAAATCGTAGTGTTTTAGATTTGGTATGACAGTAGCTACAAAATAGACTAGGGATAATAATTTTAGACTATTTTTACTAATTTTAATTAGCAAAAATAAAAAAAATTGAAAAAAAGTGTTTTTTTTTTCGCTGTTATTTACAAGAAAAAAATTAGTTAAAATCAAAGTTTTAGCATGATTTTAGTCTATCCTGTAACTACTTAAGTGTAGAATATGTGGTTAAAATTTTAGAAGAATCAGCCCACGGGTTCCGGAGAAATCGTGATTGGCGTCGGCGAAAACGTAGTTTTAAGATAAACGCATTTCAACTCTTCTTAAATAAAAAAAAAAATCTTGCCAAAATTTAATCTGCGATGCTTGCACCGTACGAAGTGCCTTCTTCTTATTCAAAACTTTCGTTTGCTTCTAATTTGGCCTTCTTTCTTTCCGTTCTGCTCTCTCTTGACGTGTCCAAGCTGTGGCGGTTCACATATTCGATACGCGTAAAATCGTGATTGTCGATCTTTAGATTCAGAAAAATACACTTACACTGCTCGGATCTTCATAAAAACTTGACACAATATGCTTGGATACATATACATTCAAAAAATGTAAAAAAAACAAAAACGATTTTTCAAAAACGACCAACTAAACTACAGCCTTAAAGAAAACTCCCTTTTTTACACTGTACAGACGTTTTGCGACTTTTATCAGAAGTTTAAGAACGAAATCAGTTAATTGAAAACTTATTCACTCTTTAATGAAGTTCACTGCTGTAAATATTTTTGGAATTAATTTTTTTTTACACAGATTATTATTATTATTAATATCGTGACATAAACATTATTAATTTTTGTATAGGTTGGAGGTTCAAGATTGCTTCCAGTTCGTTGGATGTCACCGGAAAGTGTTATATACGGTCGTTGTACCCTTGAAAGTGACGTCTGGAGTTTTGGTGTAGTTTTATGGGAAGTATATTCCTATGGGAAACAGCCTTACTACGGTTATAATAACGAGGAAGTAGTGAAACTTATTCTCCAAGGAATAATGCTGACTCCACCGGAGGATTGTCCGGAGTTCGTTGCCGACATAATGAGACAATGTTGGAAATTAGAACCACGTGATCGTTTCCGCTTTTCGGAAATTCTCGAAGAACTTCAGAAAGCTCATCAAACTATTGAGAAGATTAATGAAAAAGGCAGTTTACCCCGGCCACCACAGGGGCCGATAACAATAAAGTCACCTAATGCTCTTGATTCAGAAGGATATCTTGTTCCGGCACCGGCAACACCTCGAGAATATCTTCAACCACTTCCCCCACTTTACTCTCTATAATTTTATATTAAACCATAATCTATCATATTATTTTATCATTCATTACATCACTTCATTAAATAATTAGTTCGTTAATTTTATTGTTATTAAATATAAATAATTACAATATAGTATTAACCTTCATAAAAAAAAAATGTAAATAGTATAATGATTAGATTTTTATTAAGTATGGTATTATTTATATTTAATGATTTGATAAATTATTTTTTAAAATCAAAATAACAAATTTTATTGAAATTCAAATTATAATTTATTCGTTTTTTTCATTTTACGATAGTCATTTTTTTTTTTTTTTTTTTTTTTTTTTTTTTTTTTTTTTTTTTTTTTTTTAATAAAGTGACAGCGATGTTTTAAAAATGACTATCGTGTAAAATAAAACGTTCGATTGATTTGTCAAATGATTAATTGAAAAAATTTATAAAAAAAAAAAAAAATAATAAAATGTACGACTATAATATTTTATTATCAACGAGATTTCCCCAAAAATTATGGAAAATAATAAATGAATGTAAAACGGGTTCAATACGTTGGAGTTTAAATGGTACGACAATATTATTAGATTATAAAAAATTTCATGAAGAATATTTGAGCCCACCGCAATCAATATTTAAAACAAGTAATATTGCAAGTTTTATACGTCAATTAAATCTTTATGGTTTTCGTAAAGTAACATCACACAATCGTGATCCATCGTGTAATTCACGTAATCCTGAAATTCATGAATTTTTACACGATAATTTTAATCGTGATCGAGCTGATCTTTTAAGTAAAGTTTGTCGTAAAACTTGTAGTAAATTCAACAAACGTTGTGACCGAGTTGATGGTAAAAATTATACAAAGAATGAAATAATCAGTAAATCAAGAATTCAAGGAATGTCCCGACTCCAAATGTGCCAGGTTAATTAAAATTTCATTAATTCAAGTATTTGATTATTTTTTATAAATATTAAGTTTGATTATATTTATTATTATTATTATTATTATTATTAGCTTGCTCTTAAACAAGCTTTGGAGCAAGCAGTTGAAGATTATCAGCGTAAAAAATATGAAGAGTCTATAAATTTCATACACGTAAATCATCACGATCGTCTGTAAATAATTTTATATCATAGTTTTATTTAATTATAATGAATAATGTTGCATAATCAATTAATGTTTATTATTATTTTTTTTTCCACAGAAAGTACAAATTCTTTCAAACATTAGGTAACTAATTGTTCGAAAAATAAAAATAATAGGTGACTTGGTATTATAATTTAAAATGTTGTCTAATGTTTAATTAAGAAAAAGTTAAGAATAATTTGTTTTTATTTCCGTAAATAATACATATTTTGTCCTTTTTTTTATCATAAAATGTTTTATTTCAATTTAATTAAAAGTTAAATCGTTTAATTATTGGAAGCTATTTGTTTTTTTTTTAATTTTTACATACGATTAAATAAAACATGATTTTACGTATGGCAGTGATTATAACTAAAAATACAAATATGTCAATTGATCATTGTAAAATAATGAATTAAATATTTTTCTGTAATGATAAAAATGATATTTTTTTTTATTTACGAGCACAAAGTTATTTCCTAAGCGTATGTACACGTCTTTAAGATATTACAGAACAATGTTTGATGATGGCAATCGTTTTTAAGGCTGACTTGAGAGTTTGTACATTTAAAAATTTAATTTTTCAGCTACGAAAATTATTTAATAATTTAGTTGTAAGCTGAAGCCGTGATCTAAGCATCCAACAACTTCGATGAATGCTTTCTTGAACACGTTCTGCTACAATAACAGCAGTATCTTCTTTAACATCCAGACCTGTATTTACTGAACGTTTTTCAAATTCAGATAAAACATTTTCTAATTTTTCTGTTCTCTTCATAAGTAAATCACTTATTTCTCTCCAACACTAAAAAAATGAACTTGTATTAATAATTTATATTTTTAATTATAAAATAAGATAATTAAAAATATATATTTTACCTCAATATCATCAGCTGTAAATGATTCAACATCTTTATTAGATTTTTTCCGATTTTTTTTATTGCCAATTTCGGGATGAGCTTGATTTATAAAAGAAGCACACATAATACCAAGAAATGATAAAGTTTCACCGCAAGTAGCAGCACGAAGTAAAAAATCTTTATAAGATACAGGTTCATCAGTAGTTGGTATTGGTAAAGTTTTTAAACAATGAGCATTACGTATTATTTCAATACATTTTGAATCTGGTCGGGAAAATTTTGAAAATGAATCAGCAAGTCTTGCAATAACAATTAATTGTTGAGAATCATATGATTCACGTAATCGTTCAACTGCATCCATTGGTACTAATATACTTTCAACTCTAACTCGTTTATCTGCTGTTAAAAATTTTTCAAGAGACTTTGGTATACGTTCATTATTTAAAGTTTCAAGTTCCTGTGATAATTTTGATAAAAGTGATGATAAATCTTGTTCTTCAGCAGTAGCAGCAATTATTCTTAAAATAAGATTACGGGCTGCAAGTAACTGAAACATACAGGCACGTGTTTCTTCATGTCTACGAGGATCTTTATCATCAGTTGATGGTTCCCAACCAACTACAACTTCAAGATCTCTGTTGTCACGCAATAATTCCCATCTTATTGAATCTTCCTGTGGTTGTACTCTCATTGAAACTAGTGCTCTCGTTAATGACTTGGCACCTTCACACCAACTAAGTTCTAATAACATTTTATCAACAGTTGATGTTGCAAAATGTAAAGAATTATCAAGTCTTTCTCTTAAATCAACGAATTCTTGAATTTTAGCAAAACTTCCATATTTATAAGCAAAAGTTAAACGATCTGCGCTCTAAAAAATAATATATTTTTATTTATATTATATTAGTAAAATTTAAGAGAAAAAAAAATAATTACAGTATACAAATACTTACATGTTTATAATTAGCCACAAAAAATTTAACAGCCTGATCAAGGGCATTTGAAGCACTAGATAAGTGTCCAAGTGGCGCCAAAAGTGGAACATACAAATAGCTTAAAGAAACTAATTGAATCTGTTTTGCATCTAGTAAAGAAAAAACATGATCTGCAGCACCTATTAAACCAGCTTCTAAATAAACTCGTATTAAAACTATTTTCAAATGAAAATTAGCTACACTTATTGACAAAGCTCGTTCTAACAAAGCCATTGCTCTGAAATAATAATAATTTTATATTTTTAATATACAGTGTAAAATCGCTTACAAAGAAGTTGAAAAAATTTTTATCTTTTTAAAATTCAAAACGTGACACAATCCCCAACTTTTTTTAAACTTTTGAAATTACAAAAAAGAAAATAATAGTTCATATCATTCACCAACATTTTTTCATTGTCTTGTAATCTTTTTGACTTTTTATTCAAAGCAATCAAGTCTATCATTTTTTTTTCATCCTTAATAGATACAGAAAAAAAAAGCTGATTTCGATCTATTTCTGAACGTTTTCCAAGTTTTTCATGAGCGTTTTTTCTAATAGTATCAAATAAACTATTGTTCACTTCTTTGTATTTTCAAAACTTTTTAAATATTTTTAAAAAATTGTCGTGTCAGGTTTTGAAGTTTATAATGGTTAACGCTTTCTCAATTAATTTTTTTACACGGTAAGGTAAGAGACCCAGTACCCGATCACTCATATATTTGTATATCTATATTTACTAAATTTTACTAAACACAGATATACAAATACATGGAGTAATCGGGTACTAGGTCTTTTACCTTCTATAATTAATAAAAATATATAACATAAATATTTACTTGTAGAGATGGGAAGCTTCATAGGATTCATACCACATTTGTAATAATAAATGTGCAGCAAGAACAGCATAAGAATCAAATGGAGCAAAATCGGTTGGTAATCTTTCATCATTCATACATAATTCATTACCCTTTTCATAAAGATCACGTAAACGGTTAACTAATTTTTGACGTTTTTCTATGTCCAAAATGGGTGAATGATGCATACCACAAGCACGACGTAATTGTTCATAATGAATATGTCTTAACATTTGATCTGTTTTTGTAGCTGATGAATCTTCAGCAATTCCAATATCTTCATTTATCTAAATATCAATTATAAATTTGGAAAAAAAAATTAATATTTGCTACCACTTCAAACTACAACAAAATAATACCATACAAATTAATCAATTCATATTTTTTTGCTTTTAATATCAGATTTTCTTTATTTATTTATTTTATATTGGCAATAACATTACTGTTGTTTTTATTTTATTTTATTTTTTATAATGAAAAATAATTAAAAAATTTTAATATAAAAAAACTTGTAGGGTAACAGTACCAAATATTGACCGAGCTTCAATTAATGACTTGGTACTTAAAGACTCTTAATAATTTTTAAATTGTGGAATTTAATTCATGAAAAATTTACGATTTATAACTGTATATTTTTCAGGAATTAAATTTCACAATTTAAAAATTATTAAATCTTTAAGTACCCAGCCATTAATTGGAGTTCGGTCAATATATGGTACTGTTACCCTATCCCAATAAAATAAAAATTTAATCTGACATTGTTCTAAAAAGTTTAATTGTAACTTACACTTTCAAGTAGCTGAGATTGTTCTTCAAAAGTTAATAATTTTAAATATAATCTCAAATCCCCAACTGTACAACCTTTGTTACCAAATTGTTCAAAGTACAATCGCATCAGTTTAACAGGTTCCATAATAGCACGTAATGCAACATTACTTGAACCAACACGTTTTAATAAATCAAAACGTGCTAAATGTGGAGCTCGGGCTTTTTTTCCACAAGTCTCTGCTATACTATCTAAAAATTCTAAACATTCACTGGGTTGCTGATGCTCTAATGCTGCAGTCAAATAACTTAAATAATGTGACCAGTTATCATTGCTGTAAATATAATTATTTTGTTAAAATTATTAATGTTTTTTCTGTTTCCATTTTTTTTTCTTTGTCATAATATGAAATTAATTAAAATAATTACTCCTCATTTATTAATTCTTTAAAAGCCGTTGTCGCTTCTTCGTATCGTTGTAATTGTAATAGTAGAGCAGCTTTACGTTGTGGTACACCAGAGAGTCGAGCAGCTAATGGTCCAGATAAAACTTCTAAAACTTGTTCATTTTTTCCTTGAAGTTCTAATATCATAATGTAAAGCTGAACTTCTTGTTCGGCTTCTAATTTACCTTCATTGACTAACTTTAAAACCTAATACATTAATTAAGGTAAATAATTTTATTTATTAACATTATAATTTTAAAAGAAATAATTGTTTTTTTTTTTACCATTCTCTCAGCGAGAGGTAATATAATATTTTTGGCTAGTGCATCCTCAGCTTGTATGGCCTGCATGACAACGCTCATAACAGCCCAAAAGTAATAAGGATTTTTAGGTTTCAATTTATATAAAGCGAGTGCTGTTTGCTGTTGTTTTTTAAAATCTCCTAATCGTACGTATGACATAAATAAATGTGTTAATAATTCCTCATTATTTGGATCAGCTTTTGCTGCTGCTTCGTAAACTTCTCGTATTTTATCAGCTAAAAAATATTTATATAAATTAATCCAAATAATTATTAATTAATTAAAAATATAAAAGATAATTACGTTGATGAATTTCTTTATAACAAATGCTCATTGCTTGGAGTGTTGAATCGTCACATGGTACTTCCGAACGTACTTTATCCATGATAACCTGACATTTATCTTCTTTGCCTAATCGTAATAAAGCTAAAGCTTTTAATACTCTTGCACACTGATTTTCTGGTTGTTTCTTTAGGACTTTATCAGCTTCTTGAAGTGCTTTTTTATTATTCCCATTGTCAAGCCAGTCTACAAAAATGAAAATTAAATAATTTTTTTTTTTTTAAATATCGAATCGTGGGTGAATACATTACATAACCTTTTTTACCGGTAAAATAAATAAAAATAATAATAAAATATTATTTAATATTAATAAATTATAAAATAATTATTAAAGATTTACCATAAATTGGTCGTAAACGACGTTCATTAACTGTATTATTAACATGTGCCTTGGACGCCATCGTATTATAAAATATAACTTTACAAGATTAAGACGGTTTCAAACACAAAACATTATTCCGGGACTTGGCTCTTCTAGCACTCTCCTACATACTCTATTTCACATATATACACATATATATACCTAAATATATTTAAGCCTTTTGTGTACACGTTCATTCAACGTTCACTTCAGTCCCTTCAGTCCAAGTCAGCCGCTAGACCATCGAATATATATCTATATATTTTATCTTTATTTCGCCATTTTTTTCTCGTACTTTACCGTGTCTCCCGTGTCTTACAGGATTTTAATTAATGTAATTATTTATTTAATTTAATTAATAACTTTATCATACGCATTTATTTTTTCAAATTTATACTCTTAATTTAAATATTACAGACTTTAAATTATTAGTATTGTAAAACAGAAAAAAAAATCCAACTTATTGCCCAGTAATTTTCTAGCGCGCAAACGCGTAGAAATGGCGGGAAAGTTTTGAATTGTGAAATAATAAAACTATCATCACTAATATGAGGATTTTAACGAGTGAATTATTTTAATAAGATGGATATTATAAAACCAGAAGTAGTTTGGATTGAAGGACGTTGTTATCGATTTCCTGATCATTCTGTTTGGTCTTCAAAACAAACTTGTACTCCTTATGAAGAAGATTACGATCAAATGGAAGACGACATAAATAATGAAGTTAGCAGTAGTGATTGTGATATAGTTATTGAAACTTTAAAAGACGGACGTTATCAACATATTGTTAATATTCCTCAGTATGTTATTAATAATTTCTAATTATTTATTTTTATATAAATTAAATTTTACTTAATTTTTTATTTATTTTTTAGGGTATTTTACCGATTTCTTATTGGTTATGCAGGAAGTATTAAAAAAAATCTTGAGTCTGAAACGAAGACAACAATTAAAATACCAAATATTGGATCTAAAAACACTGATATTGGTATTAAAAATTATTATAAAGTAACTAATTTAAATTATAAACGTTTTAATTTTTTTTTTTCTTTTTTTTTTTTTAGTAATTACTGGAAAAAACCGATCTAGTGTAATATCATGTCGTCAAAGAATTGATCTTATAGTAGAATCTTCTAAGAAAAAAGTTCCATTTACTCATTTTGTGTCAATTCCATTAAATGAAGAAATTATAATTAATAATTTTATGAAATTTAAAAATGAAATTCTCAATGACTCTGAAATAATGTCAAAAGGATTAATGGAGGGTTTTTTTGTTAGCCCTAATAAATTTCATCTGACAATCGGAATGTTATTATTAGTTAATAATGAGGAGAAAAAAAATGCTGTAAAAACATTAAATGCTTGTGTTAATGAAATTATCAAGTAAGTTTTATAAATTAAAAAATTATATAGGTGTATATAATTTAAAAATTAATTTTCTAGGCCTATTTTGCAGCAAAGTGGACCAATAAAAATAAAAATTCAAGGTGTAGAAATAATGAATGATGATGAAAAAAGAGTAACAGTACTTTATGGTAAAGTATTAAAAAATGATATACTCCAAGAAATAGCTAATAAAATTTTAAATTTTTTTATTCAAAAAGGTAATTAAATATAACAATATTTATTACAATTTTTATTTTATATAAAAAAAAAAATAACTAAAATTTTTATTCTCATTGAAAGATCTCATGAGTGTACAGTTTACTGAAGCAGTAAAATTACACATGACCTTGATAAAAACAAGTCGAGTAATAGATAAAAGTTCAAAAAAGAATTCAAGTCTCGCTCAATTTGATGCTACAAAAATATTAAAGGTAAAGAAATATATAAGATGATCAGTCCAGTAAATGAATACCACCAGTAAATTAACATTATTTAATTTTTACTTTCATCATTTAGATTTTAATCGTAATAGTATAATGAAAATACCTCATTGCTGTTTGATTGACAACTTCTAGAACTTACATTATAATTTTGTTACATCTTTTTACATTCAAATATACGAGCGTTCATTCACTGGTTAAGCGTTCATTTACTGGCTTAGTCACCCTAATTATTTTACATAAATTCAAATTATTTTATTCGGTATAATTTTGTAGAACTATAAAGATTATTACTTTGGAGAATCACAACTGGAAAAAATTAATATTTCTGCAAGAAATACTGAAACTGATGTAGGTCATTATGAAACGTTAACAGAAATTAATTTATTAAAATAATTAATTCAAATGAGCATAATAATAAATATTGTATAACTACGTTGTACATTTATTTATAATAAATCATTCATAAATGTTAATTTATGTAATTTCAAGTACTTATTTAAATATCAATATCAATGATACATTTCTGTACTACGGCTCAATACTGATCAATAAAATTCAGCCGAAGACTACTCAAAAAAATGTTTCACTTGAATTTTTCCATTCTCTTTATGAACTAAGAAAAATTTATTAATTTCTCCACAAATCAGGTACGAAAAGAAAAAAAAACAACTATGTAACTTTATTAAAAGTTTACTGTGTGAATAATTTAATAATTTAAAAAATTTTTAACTACTGACGATGAAGTAGAAATAAATAATCTGACTTTCTCTAAGAATGAAAGATGTCGTTGATTATAAATTTCAAACAGAAAATTTTTAAAAAATTAGTAAACAATATATAAATAACTTACATAAAATATATCGTTTATGATTATACTATTGTGATATTTAAATTATTACAATAGTACGTTTGAAGATTTTTTTAAGATGATAAATACGCACAAAATGAATAACAGAATTAAAAGAAACAAATGGGTTTAAATTGTACGTAGGTATTATACTGTCATATACGCAGTGATTATTATTATTTAAATTTGAAATACAAATATGAAATTTTTTTACAGTGTTTACAACGCTTATCTTATCATATTTATACAGATAATATTATTTATGTATCATCATTGTTAACAAAATAATTACAAATGTATGGCAACTGCGCGATGTCTACTATGAAAAATACTTCTCTTATTCAAATGTTAATTTTACATAACTTGTCAATTATTGACGACGAAGTAAGTCATTTATTGTTCATAATTATTAAAAAAACTATATATATATATATATATAGTTGTTTTAACTTTAAATAATCTACAAAATAAATCATTAACGTTCCTCTTTTTTAAATTAGTCATTTGTTATTTTAAATGATTTTTTATAAATTTAATGGATGACCTTAAATTTGAATTTAATTATTATTATTTTAATTGAAACATTAAGGAGTAACGTCTGAGTGCGTTATCTCAATGCCTTATTGAAAAACTAATTAACTACGTAATTGAAACGTACGTCAATTGCCAATATAATACCTTGATGTCTGTTAAAAATTATTATATTGTAAGGATGAATGAATATAACTGATTAAATTTATCTACATGTATATTTATATTTTTTTATAACAGTGTAATGATAAATATATCACGTGCTTCAAGATTAATTCACACACAAGCTTGCTTGTTAATTGATAAATTTTAGTACTTTCATCAAGAATTATATTATTTTTTTGTCCATATATGTTAATTGAAAATTATTATTATTATTGAAAAACATATTTATTTAAGCATTAACTAAAAAAAATATCACTACAATTACTTTTATCTAATTGATTTCATAGTAAGTATGTAAAATTTTTTTTATAGATTATTAAGTAGTTTTATTAAGTATAAATAACAATTGATTATTTTTTTTATTTCAGTAAAAAAAAAGAAAAAAAAATGCACGGAGCAAAACGAGTTATCATATTTTGTTTACTTACAACTGCATTACCAATTTTTTTTTTAATTATGCCATTATATTTAAGACATAAATTATATGCAGATGTAGTTTATGCTGTCACAGAGTCTGATGTTTTGGAAATTTCTGATGGAGTATCAACAGTATTTTGTTCTGTAAGTAATTAATATTTTTATTTTTTTTTGTTTAATATTTATTAGGATGAAAATAATAAATTTGAATGATAATTATTTATTTTTATCAAAGGCACATACATTAGAAATGAATGGAACTTTTAATGCTTTTCAAATGGGTCATAGACCCGAAATTACCTCTTACCGAAAACATATAAGACTGAAGAAAAGTATGATTTTACCCGATGATACATTAGAATATTGGGGTTTTTATTTGTTGCGAGGAGCAAGTGTTGGACTCAGTGTATGTTCTAGGTAATAAATAATTCGTTTAAATAAACTTGATACTTTAACTTACTTACTGCTAATTATGGTAGACGATCTACGCCCTGTATTCACCATGTTTACGACCAATTTTTTTCAGTTATTACTACGTTTCTTCTTCAAATTTTTCTACTCGAGTACGAAACGATTGAACATTTCTATCAGTAAATTTTCTATTTGAAAACATTTTTATTTTTGATGTCTCTACCAAAATTTTTCTATCTTTAAAATTTCTATGCAGTACTTTTCTATCAGCCAACGAAATTATTTAAAATGAATATACTAGTAACTTTTTCTTTCTAAAACATTTAAATCCCAGAGTATCCTATTTAGAATCTTTTCTATCCATGATAATTTTATCCTCAAGTTTTTTAGGTTTAAACCTAAAAAAAAGTAAGGACTAAATTTAACAAAGTTACGGATAAAAATGCAATGGATAGAAAATTTTTAAATAAAATTTCCAAGGATAGAAATGTTTTAAAATATAAAAATTACTGATTGAAATGTTTGATAGTTTTTTACTCGAATGGAAACATAATGATGTTATTTTTCATTTATAACAGGTTTCCCGGTGCCTCAATACTCGTCGTTAAAGGTGAAAGAACATTACGGACTTGTGGAATGTTAGATCATAATATAAATAAAGCACGTACAAACGGAATTTTTTTACCTGAAGCCCATGATCAAGTAAAAATAACATTTGAATCTAATGCAAGAGAAGTTGAATCGGAAGAATCTACGCTATCTGTATTATCATCAACGTCATCACCATTTCCAAGAACAGTAACCACAAATTCACTACCTAATTTAAAAAATAAATATATTCAACATATAATGGAGTCTCGTCAAAAATTAAATACGACACGAAAATTAAGACATACACGAAAACATATAAAAAGTCATCGGTCTAAAAAATTGAACAATCATTTAAGACAAAAAAATAATAAAACTGATAAAAAAATTGATGAAAATAAACAGAGCAATAATAAAAAATTAAAATTATTACAAGATTTAAATTCTCCTGGCATAAATGCCGCTAGTGAAGAAGACGATGTGGGTTTAAAAGTAATAAATTCACATCATCATAAACGTGTAAAGAGAAATCAAGGACCAGTTAAGCCACCAGCTTTACTTGATCAAGGTATTCAACATGGTGGTAATGCGTTAAGAAATATTACAGATGATGATTCTTCAGTATCGAGTTTTGAAGAAGGTTTATTAAATTGTTATGGAGGTCAAGTTTTAATACAACAAGAATTTGAACCATCCGAATTATGTATTAATGTGAGTTATTTAGAGACCGGTAAATATATGCAGTCAAAACACACTGTTATGGAAGATGGATATTATTATTATATCTTTTATAGTGACAATGATTTAGTATATAATGATATTCATGCAGTTTTTAACATTTATAAACCAACATTCCAATACGAAAATGTAACAAACTCTTGTGTAAACAAAACAGCATGTACTTTTCCATTATCTGTACTATCAGGAGATCGTGTTATTGTTGAAGTGCCTACAAAAGATGGTATCGATCATGAAGAAGATGATATTTCTTTTTTAATATCTGTTTGTCATCCACGTATGGGGACGTATATAATTTTCCCCATAGCTGTGTTATTTCTGATACTTGTTTGTGCATTTCTTTAAATATATTTATTATAAAATTGTTATTATTTTACATGTTGATTGATCAAAATATTGTTATTATAATCTTATTTATGTACATAATAATTACATACATTTTAAGGTAATAATATATTTTTTATATTAAATTTTTAAATATATTTAAACTTAATTTATTGTATTTTAAATAAGAAATTTATTTTATAAATCTTTAATACATTTTTGTACTACGGCAGACTATCTATGCAGTTATAACCTCATGTCAACAGACGGTTTGGCTTGAGACCAAAATTTTGATTTGATAACAAACCTACGCCTGGGCGATTACGTTTTTGAGACCACTCGCGATTTAGTTTGTATGAACTTGCTAGTCATTGGCTTTCGTCAGATCCCACAAATGTGACATCCCGTATCATGAGACTGTTAATTTTAATCATGGTTAAAGAATTATACAAAAAAAACGGTGAGTTTATGATATAATTCGTATATGTTGACCGTGATTGCTTAAATAAAAGAAAAAAAAAAAAAATCGGTCTGTCAGTTGGCCAGCCCCAAAACTTCCCGCTGTTTTCGAGCTCAAGGAGCTCAAAAACATTGTTGAGAATACATTTTCGAGCTCGAAAATACTTTTGTATGCCGTTGTTTTCGAAAAAAAACGTTTTTTACCATTTATTTCTTCAACGATATCTCTCGAACGAATTAACCGATTGAGACGGTTGAAGTAGCAATCGACGCATTTTATTGAGTTCTAAAGCAGATCAGATTTTGAAATTGATTTATCTAGTCGTTTTTGAAAAATTTAAAAAAAAAACAAAAAAAAATTTTTTTTGAATTCTTTCGTTAACGGTTTCTCTTGAACGAATGAACCGATTTTGATGGTTGAGGTGGCATTCGACGCAGCTTATAAAGTTTTAGAGCTGAGTAGATTTTGGAGCGTGGAGATCATTCGTTCAAAAGTTACAGATATTTACATACGTACGTACACACATACATACACTCGGACATCATCTTGAAATTAGTCAGAATAGCTTCCTAGGATCTTAAAACGTCAAGATTTGTTGAAAACTCGGCTTTCAAAAATTGGACCAAAACCAATAACTTGCCTTTTTTTTGTAAATTTTTTATTTTCTTAGCGGAAAGTTAAAATTTTTTTTGGGTTTATTCATGATATAAATTATTAAATAAACAATTAGTTATAAACAATATTCCAAAAAATTATAATTTTTTCACAACAACATTTTCATAATTTATATCTAAATGAACAATTATCAATATTTTTATTAATTAATCAATAATATATATAATAATAACAAGAAATATAAATTATTTATGATACTGAAGTTAGCAGACAGTTAAAAATTTTCGAATTTTTGTTTCAACGACTTAATTTAAAAAAAAAATAAAAATAAAAATATGCACATGTAGAAAATTTAATAAACTATAGGTGCAATTTTTTCAAATATTTTTTTTTTATAATTTATTGCTTAAAAAAAAATCAAAAAATTATTAGACTTCGGCTAACTTATGATACTGAAATTATTTATTTTAATTTAAACTGAAAAATTATTGTTTTATTTTTTAATAATTAATTGTATTAAAATATTTATAATTTAAATTTACCCACGTTTTTTATTTGTCACTGCAAAGAATTTTGGGTAAAAAACATAATTTCTCTCTCTGTACAAAAGACAATTAAATACAAATATAATTCTCTAAAATAAATAAAATAATCATGATTATTTGTCAAACTTATCAGTTGATTGATATTGATAGTTATCTATTAGTTTTTATTGTAATAAATAAAATATAAAAATTATTTTATATTTTATACAGCAGCGCCATTGCGCGGTATTTGTACGATAAAAATATTGCCGGTGACGCAATAGGAATTCGTCCTTTCCGTCGCGTTACTGTGAGTGGAACATGTCGTATACGTCTGATCGAAGGCAAGTTCTATTTTTTTTTTAATATATTTGTCATTTAATAATTATTATTTACCAGTTGCAATTATTACTAATTATTCATGTCAGCAGATAAACATAAAGATTAAGATTGATATTACGTACATTGACAGTAATATTCATAAGTTTTATCCGCAATTAATGAATGCACGGGGTTTTCGTTATCAACATGGCGTGCCGTTAACTTTTTGTCACATTGTGCTATAAAATTGGCGGCTATTATGTTATACTTATTCACATAAATTTATTTAAAATATCTTTATCGGTTTATTATTATTCAAATTCATTGAACGTCACATTTCTTAACTGTCACGTGACGTATTCATAAGATAATTTTTTACAAAAAAAAATAATTTATCTTATACTGTCATTAAAAACGCGCACGCTTTCGTTTATTTCCACCATGCTCGTGATAGCCCACATCTTTTATTTCTCAACCTGTCAAGTTTATTGATTTAAGTGTCAAATTTATTTTTAAAATTTCTAAATGTCATCTAACGATTTTGTCTTTAAGGTTTTTTAAAAACTTTTTATGGACATAAATTTTTTAATTAATCATTTTAAAATATTTGAAGACATGCTTTTGCGGTACTTGTGAGTCACTGTCACCTCTTAGTGTATATTATCTACGTGTGTACAATATTTATCTGTAATTTTTTCATTTAAATATAATCAATATAGTAAATTCATGATACCATATCCATATTTCACACCATTCACCCATTCTTCAATATAAACAGTTGCAATAGATGCCAAAAAATCCCTGATTAAACAACTGAATTCGATCGAATTAAACAGAATTAAATTTTTAATTCTATTTAATTCAGATAAATTCTGTTAATTCGGTACCTAACTTAAAAATAAATTCTGTCTAATTCGGTAGGAAAACCAGAATTTGTCCAAATTAAAACGAATTTAAATAATTCTATTCGGTTTAATTCTGATGAATTCGAAAATAATTCTCCAATTTCTGGTTCTGAATCCGAATTAAACTAAATTAAAACGAATTTGAAATTTTCAAATCGGTTTTATTCTGTTTAATTCAAATTCAAATTTTCAATTCAGTTTAATTCTGTTTTGAAAAATTCGACAGAATATAACAGAATTGAAATTTTGAATTCGGTTGAATTCAGTTGTTTAATCAGGGATGTCATTTTTTTATGAGTTTGAATGTAGCAGACACCAAGAAATTTAAAATTATTAATAAATAGAGTAAATAATTAATAAAATAAAATTTTAAAAAATGGGCATTTAAAAAGTTTTGAAATTAATAAGTGCATTTTTTATAAATATTATTTTTTAAATTATTTAACCTATTTATTTATAATTTTAGATTTGTCAGGTGTCCACTATCTTTACTATTATCATTTTTTTACACCATTATCATTAGATAGCCTATTTTTAAAATATCATCCATCATAAATTCAATTACAAAAAAAATGTAGTTCTTATTAATTTTACTGGGCTGTGAAAAATGATAGTAAATATACAAATAGATGAATCATTAGTTAACATTTAATATAGCATTTATTTAAAGAAAATAAGTAAACTAAATTTATGTGATAATTATCAGTATTTATTATTACGTGAATCATGTATTACTTAGTGATAACTATTTTTTTAAACTAATTAATGGTAAATTAAAAATAAAATATTTAGGATAAATATAATTAAATAATATTAAATTTATTGTTAATCATTTGATGATAATTTTTTTTTTATATAGAGTTGAAGATCAATGGTCGGACGAATCTAAAAATGGTCCGAGCGAAATTGATGCACCCAATTATGGAGGACCTCCCGGAATGGACCCTGACGGTCTTATTGAGTCCAATTGGGAGCAAGTAAATAAAGTTTTTATTGTAAAAAAGACCATCGGTCGATGAATCATTTTTTATTAGTCTAATTTTTAATAATTTATTTAGGTCGTTGAAAGTTTCGATGACATGAACTTGAAAGAAGAACTTCTACGTGGTATTTATGCTTATGGGTTTGAAAAACCTTCTGCTATTCAGCAACGTGCAATAGTACCATGTGTGAAGGGTCTTGATGTTATCGCACAAGCGCAATCTGGTAATATTTTATTATTAAAATTAAATTCATCTTTTATTTAAGTTTTTATTGGAAATAATATTATTACTAAACATTAACTGAAAATTTTTTTTAGGTACTGGTAAAACTGCAACATTTTCAATTTCAATTTTGCAACAAATTGATACATCATTGAATGAATGCCAGGCATTGATTCTCGCACCAACTCGTGAGTTAGCCCAGCAGGTACGAATTGCTGCCAAGTAATTCAACAATTATTTTGAATTAATAATAAAAAATAAATGACTAATTTTAATTATTTTCTTCAGATCCAAAAGGTTGTTATTGCTCTTGGAGATTTTATGCATGCACAATGTCATGCTTGCATTGGAGGTACTAATGTGCGCGAAGATATGCATAAGTTGGAACAAGGAGTCCATGTTGTTGTAGGAACTCCTGGTAGAGTTTATGATATGATTAGTCGACGTGCATTGCGCACCAACAACATCAAATTATTTGTATTGGATGAAGCTGATGAGATGTTGTCACGTGGTTTTAAAGATCAAATTCACGATGTGTTTAAATTACTTCCTAATGAAGTTCAAGTTATCTTACTATCTGCTACTATGCCAACTGATGTATTGGAAGTATCAAAATGTTTTATGCGTCGTCCAGTTAGTATTCTTGTAAAAAAAGAAGAACTTACCCTTGAGGGTATAAAGCAATTTTATATATTTGTTGAACGTGAAGATTGGAAATTTGAAACATTGTGTGATTTATATGATACTTTGAGTATCACTCAGGCTGTTATTTTCTGTAATACTCGTCGTAAGGTTGATTGGTTAACTGAAAGTATGCATAATCGTGATTTTACGGTATCTGCAATGCACGGAGACATGGAGCAAAGAGATCGTGATCTTATTATGAGACAATTTCGTACTGGATCTTCTCGTGTTCTTATCACGACTGATTTATTGGCACGTGGTATCGATGTGCAACAAGTATCTCTCGTTATTAATTATGATCTTCCTTCAAATCGAGAGAATTATATTCACAGGTAATAATTATTTATTTATTTATTTTTATTTTAATATATTATTAATATTAATAAATTATATTTTTAAGAATTGGACGTGGTGGTCGTTTTGGACGTAAAGGAGTAGCAATAAATTTTGTCACTACAGATGACAAACGTACCATGAGCGATATTGAGCAGTTTTATAACACTCACATTGATGAAATGCCATTGAATGTTGCAGATTTAATTTAAACTTTACTCTTCGAGACAATTATATTAAAAAAAGGAAGAAAAAAAAATATTACTAAAACGTAAGTGAAATAAGCTCTCGACTGATGGTGTGTGAGTATATTGATCAAGTTGGATGAATCATATCACTTACATAAAGCGACTTTTAGAGGGTTTACAGAACCCTTATTTGGATTACTCTCTGTATAAGAGAATTATTAAATTTAGGTAGTGGCATTATTTTTTTTTCTTTGAGAAATCGTGTTTCACAACAAATTATTACTATAGTGTTTGTTGCTGTTGCCACTACACTACTAAATACCATTAATTATTATTATTACTAGCAATTATTATCATTAAGTATATTAATATTATAATAACGGATAAATAATAAAATAATAAAAAGACAGTTAACTGTTAGGCCCACCTGGGGGTTTAACAGTTAATAGCAGTCGTTGCAGTTGTCGGTTGTACAGGAATTACAAATGGTTGTCAATATGCAGCCCAATTCAGTACTTTCTGCAAACGTCGCTGTTATTAATCTCATCGGAATTATTATTCCGCTTTTGAACCCTTCCATTTCATCATATTGCTTTATTTACTTTGATAAATATAATCAATTATATGTAACTTCAAATTTAACATCTCGTTTACGACTTGTTTTTCTGGGAAAAAATTTAGTTGGTTTTTGGAAGGGCTACTTTAATCACAAGCGATGTAGAAGAAGATTTATTTATTAGATTTTAGGTAGTTTCAATTTTTATATATAAATAATAAATAAATTAAATTTTTTTTTTTTTTTCGTTTGTTAAATAAATGTATATTATCACTTTTTTTTTCTTCTCATAGTTTAAGTTTATTACTATGTTTTTTCGATTATCCAACTACTTAAATGAAGACAAATAATCAGCAAAATAATAATTAAAAATTGAAGCCAATGAGAATTTATGTTATTTTAAGTTATTATAACTAAAGTTAGAAATTTCGTTCTTTTAATATTTAATATTTTCTCATAAATCGATCATCAAAACCTTTTCTTTAATTTACATCCCAAAGAACAAATAATTTAATATAGTAAATAAAAATTAAGTTATTTTCATTAATCAAATTTTAAAGTTATAGTTTTTTTTTATACTTAATTTTTAAGTTTGTTATTTTCTAGAAAATAGAAAATTAAAAAAATAATTACTTGAGAATTAATAAAAGAGAAATAATAAGGCATAGAGTGTGGGGTACGTAGGAAATCATTGTTTACGTACATATTATTGATTTTTAGTCATTTAACTTGACTAGGTATTGTATGTTCTGTTAAGTTGCGTGACATGATTACCTTATAAATTATTATATTATTAGAACAGTAAAAATTGATATTTTTTTTATTCAAAAAATTTTCTATAAATTAATTTATAAAAATATTTGAAAAAAAAAAAAAAAATTAATGATAATACTCAAAAATGCTAATAAAAAATAAAATAAACTCATAAATAGTTAGATTTGTTAATTATACTGTCAGTATGTATTTTGAAAAAATAAAACATGTATACAAGCTATGTATCAATAAATATTTATTTATATAAATTAATTCAATTTTTCAACTGTAACTTAAACTTTCTTTCAAATTTAACAATTTTAATTATGAGTATAAATTCTTTTAGACTAAATAAAGTCATACGTTCATTTTCTTTTTGCTTACATTTAACAATATTTTTTAACGTAATTATTTAAATAATAACAATAATATACAATTTTTTATTTATTTTAATCTACTATACTCATTTTTTCTTGTAGAATTTGATAATAACAAGCCTAAAATAAAAAAAAAATTTTATTATTAGTACTATGTTATAATTAAATGAGAAAAAAAAAATATTGTTTTACCTTCAAAGTAGTAAACATTATTCCAAGTTCACCATTTTGAAAAAAAGGTTCCATAAAATCTTCAATAAAATGGCATTCACTGCCTAGTTGTAAAACACTAGCACGCACTACTACAAAATTAAATACTGGAAATAGTTCATCCATTGTCCATAAATAACTTGTACCTAATTGTTTTTGTACTGTCTATAAAATTAATTTTAAAAAATAATTTTTTTTTATTTTTAAATTAATCGAAAAAAAAAAAGTACAATAATTTTTACCTTTGTCATTTGTTCAAATGTATTACGTATAACTAAAAGTTTTTCTAAAGGTGAAAAGGTAGTTTTTAATTGTTGCAATGTTTCAATAGCTTCAATAAAAAATGTTTCACCATCATTTACATCCAAAGTAATATTAGATTTGCTCCAAAATTTTCTATTTAATAAATAATATTAAAATACTTAGTATCTAAATTTTCTGTCGTACGCTCAGAAAATTAAATAATAGGAGTTACTATCTAGTTATGGTAAAAATTTCTACCATCTATCAGATAGTAGTAAATATCATCTAGATGGTTGTATAAATCATCTAGATTGTAATATTCACCATATTTATGTTAATTGTTACAATCCTGTATGTTAACTAGAATTAATTATTGTTAGTATTCTGAATAGTTATATTTATAATCCAGATGGTAACAGTTACCATCAGAAATTATAATTGTTACCATTCTGATAGTAACTGTTTCGAAATTTATTGCAGATGTAAATATTATCATCCTGATAGTAACTGTTATCATCCTGATGGTAACTGTTACTATTCTGATAGTAACTGTTACGAAGTTTATTGCAGAAGTTATCATCCAATTATTAATTCTATTAAAAAAAATCATTCTAGATGATTGGAATTAAAAATTTAGCATAAGAAAGACAATTACTTAATTTTCTGAGTATAGTACAAAAATGTACTAAATACTTACTGATCAATATCTAAAAATGCCATTAAAGTTATATCTGGTTGTTTATTCCATTTTTTTAATCTTTCCCAATAAGCATCGTCCTCTTTTTTATTATGCAATGCATAAAGTACAAATAATGCTGAATGTACACGAGGTAGTAAAATTGGATGTAATATAGCTGTGGCACTTATAACTTTACTAAAAAATTATAATTTATATCAATTGTTTATTTTAAAGAAAAAATATTAAAAAAAAAAAAAAAGAATACCTTTCACTTTGATCATCAGTTTCTAAAACATATTCTTTATCGCCACTTGGTAGTGCTGGGAAAAATAATATAACAATATCATATATTCTCAAAGTTATACTACGCAGTTCAGCAACAGCATGGCTTAACAATAATGGATGAACCCGAACACCTCCGTAACTTGCTGTATATACTGACGAAATTTCAATTAATAAATTACCTAATGGATGATGACGACTTTCAAATGCATTTGTTAAGTAATTATGAATTTCGTTATAACTTATTAATGTAATTTTATCTTGACCAAATTGTGGAATTTTATTAAGTAAATCATTATTATTTTTTTTCTCTGGATTTTTTGAGGGTGATCTATCTCTACGTAACGATTTTTCATGTGATTTATTTATAATAACTGCAACATTTTGCCATAATTTTTGACACTCTAACATTTTATCATTATTTGATAATGAATTAACATTACGAATATTTGACTCTGATACCCCAAGTTGTTGATAACATTGTCGAAATATTGCTTTCCATTTTTGATCTGGTAGTACACATAACTTACCAAATGATCTAAGAATAAAAATAATCAATAATTTAATAATTATTCACAAAAAAAAATAATATATATATACATATATATTATTAAGATATTTGTCCATGCCATCCCGGATTAAAAATTCCGATTGAATTCGATTGAAACTCAATCGGAAAATAATATATTTTTTGACTTTTAATCAGTTTTCATCGGATTCAATCAGATTTTTTAATACAGGATATTTTTATAATAAAATCAATTAAACTAATTAAATTTGGTATCAATGGCCTTGATTTAAAATTGTGCCTTTTGCATGACTCTTAATGCGAAGCATTAGAGTGTCCTTTACGATCGAAAAATTCAGTTTGCCTCTTTTTCGCGACTGTTTATCTTTATAATTTCGGATGTTTTTATAAAATATTAAGTTTCATTTTAATTTTGCACGACTCTTAATGCGAAGCATTAGAGTGTACTTTACGATCGAATTTTAAAATGTATTTAAATTTCACGCTAAAAAATGTTTACTTGTGTTTTTTTTTTGTTCGTTTTTTTTTTTTTATGATATTCTTAAAATAACTAATAGCGTGTTAAATAGCTTGCTTTTAAGAATTATTTTATTCTGAAAATTTATTGACGAATAAGTTATTTTTTCTTATCTTTATATGCAATGATCGAAAATATCGCAATTTGTCCCAATGATTAAATCATCGTTATTCATAATTAATTTTTTGTTTTTAATTAATTCAATAAGTTTGTCTTACGAATGATAAGAATTATTTTATTAAACTTCAATGATAATTAAAATAATAAAATATGTAATGATATTCGCGCATTCACGTGGGGACTGCTCCTAGCTCATATCAATCGATTTATATGATTTTTTCATCAATAAAAATTTTACTTACGGTGGTATTGCATTAACTTCAGTAAAAATACTAGCTTTTTTAATTTTTAAAGTTGCTGTAACTTTTACCGGTTCATTCCAAGCTCCATAAATATTACCCTCTAGAATATCACCTGAACAAAATGTTAATATTCCTTTACCGCCAAAAATTCCTACCGATTTAAATTCTCCTTCATAATGTGTTTTATCTTCAAAGATCATTAATCCATGACCCTATTTGTTTATTAAAATTAAAAAAAAAAATTTAATTTTTCAATTTACTTAATTATAACTCCAATTAAATATTAATTATTTTACCGTCATAACGTCTTGAACAAAAGATCCTTCATAATAAATACCATCCAATGTTACTATCAATCCACATCCATGTTTAACATTATTACTCCATAGTCCTAAATATTTCTCACCTATTATAAAAAAAGTAGTTTAGAACTTAATTACCATTTATTTATATCACTAGATAATTATAAAAAATATCCTTCATACTTTGTTGTTTCACTTATGATACTTGTCAAGGTTTTAATTTAATTATGCAATTATCTCGCTATTATATTAAAAATTTATGAATAATTAAGATATCATTAACTAATCCTTGATAAATCCAATTAAGGAAATATTTTATAATAAAAAAAAAAATAATAATAGTAAGAATATCTTTTTTAGTCTTCTAAAAATATTAAAAATAAATATTACGGACACCGCGCATTTTTATTAGAAATTAGTTTTTGGTATAAATTGCTGAATATTTGATATGTTGTAAGTTATGTGAAGCTAATCAGAAGCTTTATAGCCATAGATATTGTTTAGCATTGATAAATATTTAGGGCTATGTCAATAATTATTCTAAAAATGACTTTTAAAAAATATTCTTCCAACAAAATGACACAAAAATAATCCCTAAGTCAATTTGTTACCTGTCAGAATATTATCCATGACACCATATCCATATTTCACACCATTCATCCATTCGCCAATATAAACAGTTGCAACAGATGCCATAAAATGTCCTTCTTTTTTTACACCATGGCCATGAGGTAATCCATCTTTAAAATATCCATCATAAACATCACCGTTAATGTACCTATAATTATTTTATTCAATTACAACAAAAATTTATATGATGTTTGAACGTATTCACATTTTCGACACTAATCATAACGGTCACAAGGAGGTTTACAAGATCCGTCATTGATCAGCTTTACCCTGATTAAGAAAAATGATTTGCTCCATGTTAAGTGTATATCTATATATTAGTCGATTCAAATTGTTTTAAATCATTTCAAATTGTTTTGAATTATTCCGAATCATTTTTTTTAATCAGGGTAGAAATTAAATTAATCAATATTTTTATTTAAAATTTTTCAGAGATATTCTTTAACATTTTTACAATACCTGATATTCATTTTTATCATTAATAAATTTTCATTTTTAGATATGGCAAAAAAAAAAAAAAAAAAAAAAAAAAAAAAGTGACTATGCAACACAATAAATATAATTTTTTAATTTTTTAACTAAATTTTGAGGAAAATTATTGAAGAATAAATGTATTTTATCATAGAATCAATGAAAAAGTTTAACATCTCGAAAAATATAATTATTTTAGTAAATAAAAACAGTTTGATTGGTTTTTTGCGAGCATCTTTGCAAATATTGAGTTGTTCGAAAAATTTCGAGATCTTTTTTATATCGTTTTAAATTTTCTACAAGTAAGACATCTTGTAAATTTTTTAAAAACCTAGTAGATATTGAGATACTTTGAGTTTAAAATTTGAATAATTAGAAATAAAAATTTGGAGTTTAAAATTGTTTTGGGACTCCTGGACTCCAGTCATCATTAAGATTTACTCATATAATAGAACAAAAAATACCTACTTGAATGAACCATAGCCGTTTTGTTGACCATCTTTCCACTCGCCCTCGTAAATACCTTGAGTAGATATTTCCATTTTTCCGGTACCGTTGATAACTCCCTTATAAAATTGCCCTGTATACAATTTTCCATCAGCCCACTCCAATTTTCCAAAACCATGAGGTTTACCATTCGACCATCGACCTGATAAAATAATATTTCAAATATAAATTATTTAAAACAAACAACAATAATTTAAATAATAATTTTTAAATACCAGTATACTTAGCATCTTTGTAAACTGGATGCTTGAGAAATACAAAAGAACTGGTACGATCTCTTGGGGGTGTATGACCAACAACTTTTTGCAGGCTATTCTTGATAGCATTTTGCAAAGATTGTAACCATTCATTTCGTTCCGTAGCAGTACTAGTGTAAATAATAAAATTATCTTCTGGTGCTGTTACTGATATGGCATTTAATAATGTTTCAGTATCAGCTAAAGATTCAACCCATAAAGTAGGTAATGGATGCACTGTATGTGATGTTCCAATTACATGAATAAAACAATCAGTTAACAATATGAACCAATGTGATGAAAATCTACTAGAATTGAGAAGAGAAATTGGATTTGATCGGGATTCTCGTATCAAACGACGCTCAGGTGATCTAAGAAGTTCAATTAATTTTCCAGAATTTTCCCAAAAATTTTTTGTTTGATCTGCTTCTCGCTGACGTTTTTCACGATCATCACAAAATTTTTCCCACTTAACTAAAGCTTCTTGAAGTCTCTCAATACCCATATTTGTACCATTACTTTTAATTAAATTTGATATCATAGCTTTGTATCTGAAAAAAAAAAAAAAAAAAAAAAAAAAAATAAGTTTATTATTATCTACAAAAAAAAAAGGATTTCTTGGCGCAAAAAATTTTTTCTTGTTCGAAGAAAATTTTTACTCGATTCAAAAAATTTTTTGCATTCTAAAGTGAAAACGAAAATTTTCTTGGGCCGAGAAAAAATTTTCCTGGAACAAGAAAAAAATTATTTAGGCGAGAAAAAAATTCTTGAGCCAAGAAAAATTTTTGTATTCAATTCATACTACAAAATATTTCTGGCGCCAAGAAATTCTTTTTTTCTGTGCATTATTTTATAAGATTTTTTAAGTCTAATTTGATTACATCTCTATTGATTAATATATATTATCGCGTAGAGATATAAAATTGTTTCTATTACCTATTTAATTGTTGCAAAGGATGTTGCAACGCTGTTACAATTAAATCTTCATTTTGTATTTGTTTCGATTTAATAACAACTTTATCTTTAAACAAACGTACAACAGTCAATGGTAATTCATTCATTATTTTTGCTATATGTACAAAACCACCAAGTGATGTAATATCGCAAATAGCATTCAAATAATACTTATAAACTGTTATGAACTCATCGACATTAGCAACTAACGTAACTTCATAAGCTTCACAAATATAATTAGAAAAATCACATAGACTCAAGACATTTAATGCTATAAAACTCATTAATTCAGTATAACAATGGCATAATGTGTTATATGCATTTGATTCTTGTGTAGTATTACTTTTTTTTTGAAATGGTTTTATTAAATATTGATTAACTATAATCATTTCTTCTAATAAAATTTCTTCATTCCTTAAATCATTAATTACTATACTAAGCTCTTGATTTATGATTGAGCAACAACTAAATGCACCAGAACTTGATATGAACTTAATACAATATTTTAAATCGTCATCAGATATATTTAATTTAACAACTTCATTAACATCACTGCAAAATAATTAATAAAATTAGTATATTAAATAACAATAAATTTAATATAATAATGTAACTTACTTTGATTTTCCGATAAAAAATAAATTATTGTCGAAATTTATTAAGCTATGCCGACTGCCTGCAGCTAAATCTTTAGCACGTATTTTATTATTAAAATAATTATTAATAACAGAATTAATTAATTGTGGTGAGCTTTGATCGTTTATTTCATTTGGAGCTACTTGATGACAATCATTTTTACCCCATCCATAAATTCTTCCATCTAATGTTAATGCTAAAACATGATATGAACCACATGATATTTTTTTAATTCCAGTATTATGTAATTTATTTACTAAAACTGGTTTAGCTCTGTTAATAATATCACCAGTTCCCAATTGACCAAAACGTATATCACCATATGCCCATAATTCAGTTCCAAGTATACTATTCCCAGCCTCAACTAATGAATTAATACGTTCATTTAATCCTTGCTGTGATAATTCATGGTCTAAAGATGCGGTACTTGATGACCATGGAAATTCTTCACATCTTAAACTGTGGGCTAAACTATTGGCAGTAGGTTTATCATTATCATCTTCAATATGCTCAAAATCTCCTCCTGTATCATCACGTAAATCATTAATATCTGAACTACCACTTACGTGACGTGATAATGTTACAACTTTATCTCCCATTGTTTTCACTCCTTCATAAACTAAATTAGCCATGCTAGACACATTTTGTTTTATTAATCCAGTTGGATTAGATATGTACTCATCTTCTTTACTATTACTATAAGAAGAAACCCATGATAATTGTCGTGTTAAAAATTGTTTTGCTGCTTCAGTATTTATAAAAATTGGATTTTTTTTTTCTTTATCATCATTATCTATTGATTCAATATTATTAATAAATGTTTTATTACCAATTGTTGATTTTGAAGTTGAATTACGACCTTTTATACTAAATGATACAGGACTTATTGAAGTAACTGAATTATCTTCAGGATGGAGACCACAAGTATCTGAGGATGTTAAACTCTGTGGAGTTATTATATTATGTAAACACTGTGGACAAGAATTTACAAATACTTCATCAATATCATTTTCACTATCTGTATCGTCTTTTATTACTTTTGAAATTTTTCTAGCAACCACAACGTTAAAATTTGAACCACACGCTACTAAAGATACTGTACGTCCATCAAAAAATATTATTTTTTTTGGCGTTTGAGTTTTTATATCAACATGAGGCTGATCTCCACTTCCCCATAATTGTCCATTTTCGCTTACAAATAATGACGCAGTGTCACTTATTGCTATATTTTTTATTCTAATTGTTTCACTTTCTTGTTTATATCTGTAATGAATGATAAAAAAAAATAAAAGTTTTGTTTACTATACTAACTAATTAGTGTTTAGATAATTTATTTAATTTTTTATTTTTTTAGTTGAATTTCAATTCAAAAAATTTTTAAATTACAGCGCTAACTTTTTTTGTAAAAAGCGGAATTAATTTGTCATAATTATGAGTCTATTGAAGTCTTACTATGAAATTTCTGGTATTTAAAATGTAGTTACAAAAGAAAAAAATTAATTTTTATTAAAATTATGGTTTTCCAAATAAGTAACTGTTTTCAAAAAAATATTATTTAAAATTAATCGGCTTAAGGATAATAAAACATCAATTGTTGAAATGAAATAAAATAAATTACAATTTAATTTCAATTTCTATAACACTTATGACGTGGATATCTAAAGTAATGTAAAAAATGAAGTATGTAAATAAGTTAAATTATAATTATACATATTTATATTTCTAACTGATTTGAGTTTGTTAAAAAATTTAAGTAACTTGCTCTAAATTTTACGGAAGTGTTTTAACAGTCTACGTAAAAGACGGTGATTTTAGCACGTCGTTATTAATTCACTTTCATGTGTGTCTTATCGGGTAGAATTTTGTAATTGATTTTAAACTATCTTCCCGATGAGCAAGACACTAGAAATTTTGAACGTAGCTCAGAATTAGATGACAATGCAAGAAAATTAAAAAAAAAAAAAAAAAGAAGAAGAAGAAGTAAAAAAGGAAGAAAAAAAAATGAACAAAAATCGAATAAAAAATTCTTATTCGTTTGTTTGCCTGTTCGGTGAAAATTTTTATCATCAATTTAAAACTAACTTCTGGATGAGTTATATTCTTGAATATAGCTCACAACTGAATGACAGATAAAAAAACGCAGTGTAATCGAAATGCTATGAAGACGCGTTTTCATTTGTTTCTCTATTCGCACTCAACTGGATAAATGGTACTATCTTTGTTGCACGTGTACATTAAATGGGAACTTTGTCCAAGCTTTTCTCGTAAACAAATGGAAGTTATCAAAAAATTGAAGCGCACTTCGCTAGTTCATAGAGTAAAGCATCGGGTCTGTATCTTTATTTTGCGTTTAGAGCTTTTATTTAAGAGAAAAGCTGGGACAAAATTATCTGAAAACCGTTCTGAAGGAAATTAAAAGAATGCGACGACTAAGACCTCCAAAACCATGAATAGTCATGTATTTTAAAATTTTTAACTAAAAAGGATCTGGCTTTAATTTGTTTTAATTTTTCTAAGTATAAACCTTATCAAAAATGATTTTTGCTTGCTTCTCCATTTTATTTTTTAGAAAAAAAAAAAAACAATTAAATAGTTTGATATATTATTGGTAGGTAGATATAATGATTTTCTATTTCGGACATGATCAGGTGAAAAAAAACTGAAATAAATCTGAAATTTGTTGCATGTCTCTGTCATTATCTTATCAAGGGGTTTAAAATCGGTTTCAAAATTTCATACACACAATACTAAGAAGCAGAAAATAATTACCGAAATAAAAGAAATTTTTATTATACCGCGTTTTTAAAACAGACTAAAAAGTATAAAATATTTTCTCTGAGCCTCATGAAGATTTAAAACCAAATGCAGATTTCGAACTTCTAATAGATAGTCCTGAAAATTTATGATTGTGAATTCTTAATAGCTATGAAAATACTTGTAAGATTTAAAATGAAAACGTGCGGCGTATGCAACAGATAACTGCAAGAAGTGTAGATAGGAGCTATCAATGAGAAAAATTACATATCGGTTCATATAATTTGCACTGCAATAAAATTGTTAAGTAGTTGAACTATTAATGCATCAATTATTTGTTGCGTGCATCGCATTTTCTTCGTTTTAAATCTTACAAGTATTTTCATAACTATTAAAAATTGACAATCATAAATTTTTAGGTCGATCTGTTAGAAATTTGGAATCTGCATGTGGTTTTAAATTTTCATGAAAAAAATAAAAATTTTACTGTTTTATAGCAATAAAAGACTTAAGTATATATATATATTAAAACGAATACTTATAAATAAAAATATTTTTTATTAGTTTTATGTTGATTCAATAAGAACCCAACTGAAATAATTGAAATATTTTGCAAATTTGGTAGATAATTCATCTCAATATTTTTAAATCCTGATAAAAAATAATATTTAAAAAAAATCAAAAAATAAAAATTTTTGTATAAATATAACAGAATTTATAAAATAATAAATTTTTTATGAAAAAAAAATCAATTCAAGCAAATTTATTAATATTATTATGGAATTTTAGTTTTACTAAATTGACTGAAGTGCAAACAAAATTAGTTTTGTAATATATATTGTATATATTTTGTAATATATATTGTATATATTTTGTAATATATATTAATATATTTTGTATATGTGTATTATATGTATATATTTTTATATTGAAATAAAATAAAAACAACATACCCATGGCTGCAAATTTTAATATCGTCTTTTATAATAATTTTATCGATAACTTGCAAATTATTTGGGTCCACTGTCAATACATGGCCATGATCATCAACTATAAACAAATATTTCGAATTTGATGCAATATCAACAGCATAATAATCAATTCGTTTAAGTGTTATAGATAATGATTGATCTTCTAGAACAATAACTTGACCAGAATAAATATTGTAGGTTGTCGTTGACACAAATATATGATTATTGATATTAACCAATTTTTTAATAATTCCATTAGGTTCATCACCAAATACTAAATTTACTCTTTCTGTACCTTTCCAAAGGTATAATTTTTGTGCCATAATTTAATAATTAAATAATTAATTAAATTTAATATATTCCACATATTTCATGATATTTTGTATTCCTTATTTATATTTTTCTTCGTCTTAATTAAACTGCATATTATAGTGATGTTATTTTTTTGTTTCTAAATATTTTAATTATTTACAATATTCGTCATATCAATGAATAACTTGTTTGTTTTTTTATCAAACTAATGATAACACGCAAAATACTTTTCCACATAATAAATATGTATTTTGTATAGACTAAACAAATAATTTTATTAAAGGTTATAGATTTTATTGATTAATTATTATTTTTGATTATTTAAATATTTTTAATAAGTTTAAGTAAGTCAGGTGACAGTTTGTGTGCTTAGACACTTATAATATTGTTATGTATCATGACATATCAATCCCTGCCAAACGCACTATCGACATATATATATATATATATGTATATATATAGTTAACTATAACCTTAGATATACTTATGTTTAACTTAAAATATTTAAATCCTATTTCTGTAAATCCTTTTGTTTTATAAACTGTCAATTATTATATTATTTTTATAAAATTAAAATAACTTTTGATTTATAAAACCAAGTAACTTTTATCTTATTAAAATAAAAGTAAAAAATACTTTTTTTTAAACTATTAAAGATTTAAAAAAAAAATTAATCGACTATATTTTAAAATTCCCGCTTTCAATAATGTCTTTTATTTAATATAGTAGCAACTAGAGGTCGTTTATCCACGGAAATTTAATGTGATGATTCTTTAAGATTTTAAACACCGATTGCAATTCAATAACACAGTTTTTACTTAACACGTGTGTCATCTTAATATATTGTAATTGTAATTGGCGACGAGTCTACTCGCGGCAATTATTTTTAACAGTCAGACTCTGTTTTAGTTATTAATTTTTTATTTATTTTTGTCTAGTGCTTGTCGATAATAAAACATAATAAATATAAACGTAAGTAAACGTTTTTATAAAAACTATATACGGAATGCGTATATATTAAATACACAATTAAATTATTAATTATATTAGATTATCAATAAATTTTTTAATAAATGAATAACTGATCACATGAATAATAATAATTATAATTATCTGTTATACTACAGATTAACAATTTGATATAAATTTGAAAAAAGTATATTTGATCTTAGTTATATTTTTAAATTAAACGCTAAATAAAAATACAAGTTTTAACTATTAATTTTAATAAAAATAATTTACTTTAATTTATAATAAATTAATAAGTAATTGAATTATTCATTTTAACTAAATGACAATAGAATAATATATACCGGTTTATTTAATTTAAATTTGACAAATACAATTATGATAAATCAACGGAATAGCGCGGCAGACTTGAATGTAATATAACAAATGGCAAGTCATAAAAGCTTGAAAACTGCTCGATAGTTTATATTTTTTTTTAATTACTGGACTTTTTCTCATTCATTGTTTAAAATATTAATTTATTTAATGGTAAAAGCATGGAAAGGATAAGAGTTCCATGAGTATTATCCTCATCTATTTTCATTCAAATTTCTCATTCATTGTTTAATAACTGGACTTAAAATCATTAGTTTTGAAGGAAATACTTCATCTAGTTTTTACAAAAAAAAAAAAAAAAAAAAAAAATGTTTAATCATGAGTATTAATGTAGCGGACATCAGATAAATTTAAAATTATAAATAAACAGAGTGAATAATTAATCAAATTAAATTTTTTAAAAATGCACATTTAAAAAATTTTTAAATTAATATGTGTATTTTTTATAAATATTATTTTTTAAATTATTTACTCTGTTTATTTATAATTTTAAATTTGTATCATGTCTGCTACATCACACTCGTTTAATTATAAGATGAAAAAAAAAATATTTTCAATGATTTTCGTTTAAAACAAACATAAAAATTATATTTATATTTTTTTTTCTTATTTTTTTATAATAATTTTTAACCATAGTTATGAAAAAATACTTCGTAAGAAAAAAAATTTTATTAAAAAACGTTAAAATTATAGTACGATATTTTGATTAAATTTTTTTTTTTATATTTATGTTAGCTAAAAAAATGTATATCATCTGGATAGCAAATTATATCGATACTTATTGTCTTTCAAAAGCTATAATTTATTAAAAATGGTTGCGTTTAAATTTTCAGTGGTTTACGATACTTATTTTTTAATAATATATGGTAATCATATTTAAATTGTGTACATTTTGAATAAAGATGAATTATTATTACTCCTACTAAAGTACTTTGTTTTATTAGTAAAAGAAAGAAAGAAAACGAAAAAGAGGGAAAGAGAGTATTTGAATATCTAAAATTCTTCTGCAAACGTAATTTTAAATTTGCATTATCGTGCAATAAATCATATCTTATAATTATAATGATAAATTTTAACTATTCATCATGTTTACACTCAGATTATGTACAGCTCAAAATTGTCAAGCTTATGGACTTTGATTAACTTGAGTTTTTTTTTTTAACTAAGAGCTTATAAAAAAGATTCGATGGAGACGTAAAAAAGTGATATGACTATATAATTTATTTTGGTAAGAGATGAAGTATCCCTCATCTACACAGCAACATTTTTATACACGATATGAGTTTAAAATTACTAAGTAAGCAATATCGATACAAATTTTAAACAATGCTAACTGTGTCTGGGAATCTTTTCAAAGAAAAAAAAGGAGTTAATTAATTAGATAAAGATAATTAAAAGTCAGGTTGATTCGTATCAATGAATTAACATTTGTGATTTCGATTTTTTAAATTGTTGGTATTGCCATTAGTGCACGATTTATTACGATACGAACTAAATTAAGTAATCTTTTCAAATAATTAAAAAAAATTTAACTTGTTTAATTCAGTTACATGATATATACTTGAATATATTATTATAGAAAAAAAAACTATTGTTTAAATTATTGTATTATAAAAAATGAAATTATTTTATTTGCTAACTAAAAATTGTGGTTAACAAATTATACAAGCTAAAAAAAAGTGGTAATACTTGCCATGTTAACGAAGTAACTATTTTCACCTTTACATTTAAAAGATTTCCATTTTTTCGTGTTAACTTTTCCTATCAGAGATGGTAACCATTTTTATCCAAGATAATAATCATTACTATCTCAGATGGCAAAATTAACAGAATCTTTTTCACCTGGTCTCTCTAAATCCGTTTATATGCGTAATAATAATTTCAAACGAAAATTTGAAAAACTACTTAATTACAATTGAAGTATTTAATGTAAGTTAGTTAGTTATAAATTAAATAAATAATACATGGTGGCCACAATTCTGGAAAACCTGGAAATGTCAGGGAATTAAAAAAATACTAGAAAAGTCAGGAAAATGTCAGGAAATTTCGTCACAAAACTGGAAAAATTTTCACTTCGTTTCTTTTGACTGAAAAAATCCGAAAAATTTAGTTTTCTGTCAAAACTGTTCAAAAAGTGACGCGGCGCGAAGGCAGTTGTAAAATCATCTTGAAAAAAAATTATTAGACATTGATTCCAATAGCGAAAAAATGAAGCAATTAGAATTAAAAAGGCTGTTAGAAAAAAAAAAGTCTTAGTAGAAACCAATCGCTAGGATCTTCAAGCTATTAAAATCAGTATTGACAAGTTAAAAAACTGAAAACATTAAATGTATACATAAGTAATGAACTAATAAGTTTCATTATGTTTATTATTCGCGTACTTCATTAATACTTTATTCATATTCTATGGAATATTCTTATTTATATTTTATTATAGAGTAAGTTATATAAAAACATGGATTTCAAATAAAAAAAAAAATTATTCATTTAATAAGTAAAAAAAAAAAAAAAAAAAAAAAAAAAATACAATGAACATTAACAAATAAAAAAAAAGTTTCATTTAACGACAATGATTAATTATTGATTAAACTGACTTATACCATTTTATTTTAAATTAAATAAATATTTCCAATGATTTAATATTACTACACATAGTCAGGGAATTTTTGAATTGTTTGACTGGAATACCTGGAAAAGTCAGGGAATTTCAATCTCAAAATTCTGTGGCCACCATGTAATATTTTTAAAGTTTATAAACTTTAATTTTGTTGATTTTAAACTTTTTTCGAATTAATTATTATTATAGAATATGAAATAAAAAAAAATTTTAAAACAATTCATCTAAGTTAATTTGATGAAAGTAGTCATCAAATATCAATATCTACAAATCACGATGCTCTGTTTAAATGATCTTATGGAATCCACGAGACTCATAAATTTTTTTATAGAGAATATATATATATAAATATTTTCCTTAAAAGTAAGTTTGTTTCTATATCTATTACTTTCTCAATAAGATATATACCAATATATAATCAGCAATAACAAATATTTAAATAGAAAAGAATGTATTGTTTATTATAAAAATGAATAAGTTGACTTTAACTCTCGTTGAAATTTGCATTACAAAAAAAAAAAAAAAAGAAATGTTTATCATGTCTTAACAAGTACGCCGTATTTATCACGTAAAATATATTAGTAACACGTAAAGAGCTACCGAGCCATTAATATTAATTAGTTTAAAGGAAAAAACAGAAAAACAATGCAAAAAATACATTAATTTATCGTTTAGATTTTAGCATTTAGGGCAAGTATATACTATCATTACAGAAATCAAAGCGGAATTTTAACTAAGTATGGCATAATAAAATTCAAAACATGCGTAAAAATAATCATCCTTATTTGAATGACGAATACAGATAAAACATTATGACTAGTTACTTACATTTTTTAACATAAACCATCTAAGAAATTTTGTTTCATAATATAAATATAGATTTTTTATGTACCTGAAGATCGGAATGTTTTTCGCGCAACGAAAATGAAAAAAATTCACGTAATTCAACTGCTTGATGTGACTTAAGGGATAATTGGGGGTGGCTGCAATTTTCGGCTGATATATAAACATTTACGCGAAATATTTTGGAAATCTAGATCCAGTAGATTTTTTATTTTTCATTTTGTTCCATATTTTTGTTCCGCGAAAAACGTTCCGATCTTCAGGTACATAATTTTTCAAACTTTTTAAAAGTTCTCGTAAAATTATTTAAAATTTAACAAAACTTAAAAAATACCTTATATTAATATAAACGAGCAACCTATAGTCCCTACATGACTGCCCGAGAGTCACTAGTAAATTTATTAAATATGTTTTGGATTAAATTGTTCATGAAATCATTTACTCATTAATAATTTTGAATTTTATTATAATTGAAGCTAATTGCAACAAATGTTATCATACGTCCTAAAAATTAATAATTTTATATTAAATTATTAATTAATATCTCTTAATAACCTAAACAGATAAAAAAAATGGATGAAATTTTTGGAGTGTGCTAAAAATTACGTTATTCATTTTTCAATGCATTAGATTGTTTATAAAAAAGTGAAAAATCAATATTTCTTAATTTTCCCAACGGAGATCTTTTCTAAATTCTTTCAAGAATAGCTCTAAGAAGTAAAAGAAAATCTAGGTTTTTTAGTTTAGAAATAATCAGGGTTTTTATGTTTACTTACAAGAGGTGAACATTAACTAATTAATAAAAACATAGTTAATTAAAATATTGGGGTAAAAATTTTTTGGGGGCAGATTATTGTTTATTCATTTGTTTAGATGGTAAATAATATTTTTTATTCCTTAACATTCATATCTAATCAGCCAAAATAATTTTCTTTTGATCATGCTACTGATTCTGTCGGCGCACGTGCACGGTCCACTACCTGTTTTTAATCCCATTTTCACCGCTAAATTAAAATTGTAAATATTGTCGGTACAGTTCCTGGAGACAGGACTTTCTTTAAGGAAATTTTATGCTCTTTAAGGATCTTTTTTCAAATTTTGGATATCTCAAATAGTTTTTAAATCTTTATAAACTTATTCAGAAAAATTGAGATATCGAATTGATTATCACATAAAAATATTCGAAACCATAAAAATGCAAAAACTCAAGTTAAGACCTTTCTAACGATACCAAATTTAATCACAATAACCAATTTTATCATAAAGATATAATTGGAATAAAATTTTCCTTACTCTTTTAATACCATAGATTACAATACTATTCTTTTTCATAAAGAATTAAAAAACATGTATATTTTGCAATAAAAAAACCAACAAAATATATTTAAAATAAAAAAAAATATTCACATTTAATAAAATAATTATACATTATAAAGTTGTAAGTAATTTTTCTTTCCATTAATATTTTATGATTAAATAATGAAAACTTGACATTTTATCAATTTTATAGCAAGAGTTTTAAATAATATACTTTTAAATATATATCAACTTCATGGGTCGCAGTTCATCATATTAATATGGCTACGTCATTCTATACACTCATGAATGTTTAATTTTTGTTTATAAGAATATATTAACATATATTTATTTAAAAAAATATATTAAATTTCAAAAACTGTTCACAGAAAAAAAAATAGGCACTGCAACAGGATGCAGTCCTGTGGGAGCAACAGGACAAAATCATGTTGCAGCTACAAGATTTTCATGTTACAGCAACAGGATAAATTCTGTGAGAGCAACAGGACAAAATTTTGTTGCAGCAACAGGATTTTTCCTGTGGAATTAATAGGATCAGGAACAAGTTTCATCTACAAATTTTTTTGTCCGTATAATGAAATTTCAAAATTTGAAAAAAATTTCAATTTTGAAAAAAAATTAAAATTTTTTTTCGAAGTTAATTTTTTTTTTCAAAATTGAAATTTTTTTCAAATTTTTAAATTTCATTATACGGACAAAAAAATTAGTAGATGAAATTTGTTCCTTATCCTATTTATTCCACGTAAAAAATCCTGTTGCTGCAACAAGATTTTGTCCTGCTGCTCCCACAGGATTTGTCCTGTTGCTGTAAAATGAAAATCCTGTCGCTGCACCTATTTTTTCCGTGTAGCATTCAATAATTGTTAATTTAATAAAATATAATTAAATAATAATATATTTTTTTTTAGTTTAATAAAATGATTTCATGTAGCAGTATCGGACTTGCTCTTCTTATCATACTTGTTATTATATGTACTGTCAGTGAAGCAGCGAGATATAGAGCTAAATTCACAGCATATATATTCAGTAGCTTTATTTTTGCTTCAACGCCTATACCATTAATGTTATTTCGTCCCGGTGATTGGAGAAATGCATTGTAAGATATTTTCTTATTTATAGTTCATAAAAAAAAAAAAAAAATTGATAATAACGATTAAATAAAAATAAATATTTATTTGATAATAAATTATAATATTCATACAGAATACCGGCTTGGCTATTGAAACACTTTTCACGTATGATAGGGTGTAATTTTATCTTAATTGGAAAAGAAAATATTGTTAAAGATACTGGCGCAGTTATTCTTATCAATCATCAAAGTTGTTTAGATGTTATTGGTAAGTATATAAATCTATCTAAAGTATAAAAAATAAATTTAGAATTTTATTTATTTAATATAAATTAATTTTATAGTTTTAGCAGAACTATGGCCAGTTCTTGAACGTTGCACTGTTATTGCTAAAAAAGCTGTTTTATATTTAGGATCATATGGACTTGCTTCATGGTTATGGGGAACGATATTTATAAATAGAAAACATTCCAATGCTCATAATAAAGTAAATTCAACTGTCGAAATAATAAACAAAAGAAAGGTTTATAATTGACTAATTATTTAAAAAAAAAAAAAAGTGTATTGTATGACAAGGGATGATACAAGACGATTTCAGACTAGGGCGAAGTTGGCTGCCCGAGCCGTAAGCGAAGACTAACATCACTCGCAGTCTGAAATCGTGCTTCATCTTGTGTCACACTATTTTTTATGAAGACTTGCATTGAAAGTTTCAGTGTCAGCAGCCAGTCAGAAAAAAGTTAATTCAAGAGAAATGGTGTGATCAATTATTAGTGTAAGCGTAAATTGTGATTTAAAAATTTATGATTAAGGGTATTCTCACACGGTGCCCCCACTTTTTAAAAATTTTAAATGACTCAACAAATTTGTAAATTAAAATTTGTTCAAGAAATTTCGTTTAACTCCTAATTGATAACTGCCAGTAATTTTTATAAATTTCATATCTCGGTGCAATTGCAACTACGTTGTTCTTTTTTTCGATTAATGCTTTAACTTTTTTTTAAAATTAATTTAATAAAATTTAAAAATGGTAATAGCAGTTGAAAGTCCACTCATTATTATAAAACTTGATCACAAAGTCAGAACTGTCACTTTAATAAATGAAATTAGTGCTCTGACATGACTAATAAACAAATGACAAGTTTCAGAGCTGAAATCAAGAGTAAAACTGATTTTCTGTGGATAGTAACATTATTGTATTCTTTCAAAAAGTCAAAACAAATTCGTTTCTGCCCGCTGTCTGAAGGAATTCGCAATTAACGCATTCGCTAATATTTGTCCGCGACATTGGGCTGAAATTAGTTAGTTTCGAATGACTGTACAAATACTGAAACTTGATGTTTCGATGCTGTTATCATAAAAAATTAATTTAATACATATACTTTATTTGTTCAATTATATTGTTATTATTTTAGGCAAGAGTTTTATTTTTCCCAGAAGGTACAAGACATTCTAATAACACTTTAATGCCTTTTAAAAAAGGCGCGTTTCACGTTGCAATTGATTCACAAATACCTATTCAACCCGTTGTAGTTTCTAAATATTATTACATTAATCATAAATTGAAGCGGTTTAATTCTGGTAATAATATGATTTTTTTTTCTTTTTTTTCAAATAATTACAATAATTTATACTTCTATCGTTTATTTAAATTTTTTTATTTAAGGAGTTAGTTATATATCAATTTTGCCACCTATTTCAACAAAAGGGATGACTAAAAATGATATACCTTCTCTTATGGAAAAAGCTTATAAAGTAATGAATGAAGAATTTCAACAAAAAACACAAGAAGCCATCAAAAATTTTATGGTTGATCAAAAAACTGATTAATTAAAAATTTCTTAGATTTAATAATCAAGATCCAACAAATGATCTTATGAATGGTTATCCAGAAAATAATGCCGAATTCTTAAGTTATTCATTATTTTTCTTTATTAGACTAATTCAAGTAAATCAAGACTAAAATAAATCACATTGTTTTCTAATATTTAATTAAAACAACTATTGACTATATTAAAAAGTTTTTTATATTTTATATAATTAAAAAAAAAAATGTATTTTATATAACATATTGTATACGACATACTTACATTACATTGTATATAATAGTAAAAGTAAAATTTTTTAAAATAAATTACATAAGTTTTTTGTATATTAAATAATTGATTTATTAAAATAATAAAACTACAATTAAATTGTTTGTAATACAAAATTTAATTCGGAGTGGCCGCGAAGAGATGATTTCAAAATTACCTGATATTTTCCGGTTTTCCAGCAAAGTTTGTACCTTCCCTGTTTTAAAAATTTGATTCGTATCAATAAGATATTTAAAGTTTTGATTATATCTGAATTATCAATGTACTTGGCGCGAGACACTACCGTGTATCCTGATAACTAAATCTGGTGTTCCAAACATCAAATTACCAAATATTTTTTTATGGTTTTAAAGAAAAAAAAAATGAGCTGAAAACGTTTAGAGACCAATAAATGGATTTTTTTTTTTATTTTAATATTTGTATATAATAATTATGATTATAGAATCAAAGGAAAAAAGAAAAAAAACGAGTTTTAAACTTGAAAAATTATTTACTTTTTTATTTTCATCATTTAAATCAGTCTGGCTGGATATTAAATTAAAACAATCAGTTGTTTTTTAATATAAAAATTGTTGTGCTTTTTATCTACATCAGCTCGTAATAATTTTTTAAAATTTACAAATTAAATTATTTTTCTTTTTACTGTAAATTTAATATTATTATCGATTTATTATGGCGTAAATTACTTAAGGCTTTAATAAATCGAAATAAGTTTAATGGAAAATATAATACAATTATTTATATAAATTGTACACATAATTTTTTTAACTTAGTTATTAGAAAAAAAGAAAAAAAAAAAAAGAAACATTCGTCGTTTAATTGAAAAATAAGCGTTATTACAATCGAGGTAATTGGGTTTGCTTTTAAATTGTTAAACTTAATTGTATTTTATTTTATTTTTAAAAATGGCTATAATACTGATATTTTAAAATTTTAATTTTTAAATTTCTGATAGCCACAAAAATGCTTAGATAACTACAATAATTATTAATAAGTATACAATGTATTTATTTACAATGATTGTCGACAATACTAAATAGTAAATTACTATCAAGTACATTTTTAATATTATTTAAATATCAAATATTCTATATATCGTGAATTATTTAATTAATTATTATACCTTACTTAATATAATTTAAAAAATAATATTAATGATAATTTAAAAAATTGACAAACAGCCATAATATATCCGTGTATTTAACACAACTAATTAGTCATTTTCAGTTGATTATTCAAGTATCGCGTACCATAATAATTGTCTTATAAATCCTGCAGTGATATTATTTTAAAAAATTATACATAATTGACAAAAAAAAAGGAAAAGAAAAAAAAAATTTTTAATTAAAAAAAAAATCACTGAATTATTTATAATTACTTGCAGTCTTCATTATGTAACTCTCTTCATTTATTATTTTAATGTTTATATCACTAGTGGTTTAATATAATGTCTATTTTTAAATTTAAGTGAACATAATAACTAGCTGCCGGAAGAAAAATTTTCATTTCTACAATTTTTTTTTCTCAATTTAAAAAAAAAATTTAAACTTAAATAATTGATTCATTTAATTGTATTCGTTGGTGTTCTTGATACAGCACTCGATGTTGGCATTTAGGCAGGCAAATTATATATTCCTTAGTTCAATTAAGTCGGCCAGAGTATGGTCTATCAGGAATACGGGGAGGAATATTGGGTACAGGACGCCTATAACAATATATTTATATATATTATAAATAAATTAAATTATACACATAAAAATATTTATAGAAATAAAGCTTTAAATTAATTTTTTAAATAAAAAAAAATATAAATTTTTGAATTCAAGAAAAAAAAGCAGAGATGCATTAAATTAAAAACGAAAATAATATAGAACAAAGAAAAAAAGGGCATTTACTAGGGGTGTCCGAATAATTCGAACTTATTTGTAAGTTTTCGAATTTTTCAAAAAATCTGCATTATTCATTAATTACTATAATAAATTTTGTATTCTTTATCTTAAGTTAAATAAGAGTTTTGTGTTCAAAGTTCGAACTGAATATTTGAGTTGCAATTGAATAATTCGCGAACGCAAATAATTCAAATTTTTGAAATTACCGAAAATTTGCATTATTTGGTTCAAATTTCGAATGGAATGGAAAAATAATTGATTCGAATGCTATTCGCACACCCCTAGCTTTTACTTAAAAACAAACGCAAGCATAAAAGCAATAAAAATAAGAATTTCCCATGCAAAAAACAAAAACAGATAATTTAAACTAAAAAATTCATAAAAGGACATTAAGGATGATCACTATAAATAGGTACGAATAAATATATAGAATGCAAATTCACATTTCTTTACTCTAACCCAAGTAGCACAGAGACAACTTTAAGATGTCATAAAGGTGTCTTAAAAAAGATAAGACAAATTTTATTTTGTCTCAAAGTCTTTTTTTTTTTTTTTATATAAATAAGGCGTACAGATGTTGACTTAGGAGTCATAGAAAATTTGCGTTCTTATTGCCGTCTTAAAAAAGTCATCTCAATTGACAAGTCGTTCAGATGACTTATTTGGTAAATATTTACAATTTACTTTTCGCCGCCGTTTGTGTCAAGTGTTTTGAGCGGATATTTTTTTTGATGACATGTTTTTTTCTGATTGTTTTGTCAAAATTTTGGTGCCTTATTGATAGGTCAAAAAACAGACTCGAAATTGCTGTCTTATGGATGTCACAAAGCCAAGTGTGCTACTCGAGAAATGGTAATATATTTACAAGTAGAAATGCGTACTTAAACATTCATCATGATAATTAAATTATTGTTATTATTATTATTATTATTATTATTATTTATTTTTTTTGTTATTTTTCATCTCTTATTTTACTTATATCTTCTATAACATATTTTCTATATACACATTTATATTGCAATAAAAAGTATGACAAGTCGTTTTACTTTTAAACAGCACAAATTTAATAAGTACATAAAGTTACATGCGGTTTTGTATTTTTTAATTCGAAGAGGATTCAATTAATTATTTAAATTTGTATTTTTATTTGTAATAAATCTATACCTTTATATTGAATAAAATCAATTATTATCAATTTTTTTCCGCATTCTTCATGTTATAAATATTTAAATAATAATTATATAATTAAATTCACAAATATAAATTTTAATTTATTTAGCAAAGATCAATAAGAATATTAAAGTAATTTTGATAACAATTCATGATAATTTTAATTCTAAAAAAAAAAAAAAAGTAAAATGACTTGTCAAAAAACAGTGATGATAATTTCTCGTAATGAGAATATTCCGTAGCAAGGCATGACCTGATTTTGCAAAGTAATGCTAATAATTATTTCCATAATCCTACGTTTAATTGTTGTTAAATCTCGCTATTATTACATTTTATTTAGTATCAACGTTATATAATACGCGTTTAAAAAAGGCGGTGATAGTTTTTTCAAATATTTTCATTCTGATAACATTTTATCCGTTGTATTCATCAACTCTATAATAATATAATCACTTACAATTTCACATACAATACAACCATTTATTTAAAATATTTTTCATCTTTTTTATTTCGCGTGCTTTTATAATCGATTTAATAAATGATTGATTACATTTAAATAACTTCCGCAGTGCATGAAATGTAAGGCTATCAAATGAAAGCGTTTATATCGCTTGAAATAGTTATTTTTTTTTATTTTTTCTTTTTTTTTCTTTTTCATTGCCATAAATTACTAAGCGTGTTTCATTATCGATGAATAAATACATTGTTTTCAGAAAAAAACATTTTGAAATGTTTTTTTAAAACTTAAAAAAAAAAAATAAATAAATAAACCAAATGAGTAATTTTTAATTTATTCCTTTACATTAACAATCTATTTTTTTCATCACTGTAATATATATATATATATATATATATATATATATATATATATATATATATATATATATATATATATATATACTCCTGAATTACTAATTTTCTATGTAACTGTTTATATTATCTTCTACAATATTTTTTTTTAGACCTAGTCGTTCAATTTTGGAAAATTTTATTAAATTCAAGATTTAAATATATCATTATATACACAGATATATATTAGGGTGGAAAAAAAGAGAAAATTTTTTTTTCTTCGCCTGAGGGTACATTTTTTTTTATAGGTAGCAAGTCTTAATATCCAAGACAAAAAAATATAGTCAATAAAATCTTATTAACTTTATCTCTACAAAGATATTCTGAACATAAAATTTTGATAAATCATTAATAATAGTCGTAAATTTTTTTTATAAAATAATATCCTAAATATTTTAATTCGAGTGATTTTCCTGTAGTATATTATGACAGAATGGAAAAAAAAATCATCCCAATATCTTGAGGTGTCACACTAATTTAAAAAATTATAAATCAGTGCTATTTACAGGAAAGTATTGAAATAATTGATCAAAATCTTATAAAATATAGCCTAAAGTCACTCTCAGATAATATTAACGATAAATTTTTAGAATTATTTTGAAAATAATGATGGAAATTTTTTAATAATTTTTTTTTTTTTTTTGATAAATACATGTACAATAATAATTTATAAATAACATTTTCTTATTAATTAACAGGAATACCTTACTCAATTTTTTTGGAATTAATTTTCTTATAAAATCATTTATATGATTATTGTTAAATATGAATATTTTGGGAGATGTTTTCAAATAACTGCGGATTCATGGAAAATTAAACTTTGATCATCTTGTGACGCGTTATTTTCATTTGTTATAAATTAAAAAAAAAAACCCATACTATTACACAACAAAGAAACTTTTTAGAGGGTACCTGAAAAAAATTTAATTTTTACGATCACTTTTATATGTATAAATTTATGTACCTACTAAATAAATCTTGAATTTAATAGACCTACTAGACTAAACATATTTTCATAATTTTTTTTTCTTTTCTTATGTTAATTATGTTTACATAGTTATTCAAGCAAGTGATAAATTCAGTGCATTATATTTCAATGATAACGAAGCTATTACAGTAATATATTACTTGGGTTTGCAGCCTCATAAAACTTCAACCGCATATTTTATATTTATTAATTTTTTATTTTGTTTTTTATTGTATGTAAAGTAGGCAAGTGTATGTATATATTAAATTTTTATTATTTATTCAAACATTAAATTTATTAAATTCATATTCGATTAATTGACTTGTCAATGTCACCATTTATAAAATTAAATTGAATAAGAAAAACTATAATGATAAAGTAATAGCTACATTTATTGAACATAGTTTTATTATTTTTTTACTGGAAGTTAAACTGAAATTTTTTTTTCATTATTATATATGGAATATGATAAAATAAATTAACGACAAGTCGAAAATAAATATCACAGCTTATTTTAGCTAAAAATTTATAGTGTTAAAAAAAAATACTACTAAATTAAAAATATTATTTTAAATTAAAATAAAATAAATACTTTGATGTATTACTTGATATAATTTAAAAAAGTTATGATTTAATTCGATAAATTAATTAATAAGTTTTTTTTTTAATCATAATTAATACTTTTATTATTGCTAAGGTTTATCAGATGATGTTACTAAATTTTTTCATTTTTGTTTATAAATAATTAATTAATTAAATTCAGTATAACCTCCTATTAAATAAAGTAAAATGATTTTCGTTGTTAAATATTAACTAAAATAAATAAAAAAATAAAAAGTGCATTAGTATACACATAAATTAGCTACTTGATATGCTTTTTTTATGCCCCATACTAAAAATTAGTACCTACAAATTATTTAGACATTTTTAATTATTATTATTTATAAAATAATATCTCGTAATGTCAAAATTTAAAAACTAATGTCAACGCACACTATCAGCTAGCAAACATGGGACATGACAATGTAATTATAAATTTGCAACAACAATCATCGTTATAATTATAGCTTTGCAATGTAATTATTTATTTTATTAAATGTCTTCTTCTCCTATTCGATCTAATCAACTCAGGTATACCAGTGCATGGAATATATGGAATAGATGTACTAATTTTCACTGTACAATAACATTACAATAATTCATTTCTGATTAAAGTGAAACATTTCACTTTTATTTATTTATTTATTTCTTTTATTATTATTATCATTTTCCATCAGAAAATAAATTATATCTGTTTTTTTTTTTTTTTTTTTTTTTTTTTAAATTTCTTTATAATATTCATTGATGCGTAATCGGAAATTTATGTACATTTAAAGGGATGAAAAAAAAAAATTATTTTTTAAAATTATCATTGATTTCAATAAATAAAAAAATATTAGGTCCAGCAAAAAAATTCTGTATGAATTAATAAAATAATTTATGATTTAATTTTAATTTTTATTTAAAATTATTTTTACTGAATTTTATTGATTTATTTTAATTTCAACTATTCATATATATGCCCATATATAATTAGTTAAAGTATATTTAAATCTATTAAATGCAACATTGTTTTATGTATTATATATTTTATTTTACTTTGTTTAAATAAACTATTGATGAATTAATGCAAATATTAATACATCAATATGTGAAGAAATTTGAGTATAAGTAATAGAACATGATTGTAAAAAAAATCATGATTGATAAAAAAAAAATATAAAATTCCGATTAACGCGTACAGTAGCTCTCAGTGTATCTCAACACTTTTTTCTAATAATGTACTTGAACAATTTATATATTTATATATACTATAGCATGAAAGTCTAACAGCATGACAGCATTATTTATTTTTTTTTCTTTACAATAAATGTTTTTTGTTTTTAATAATTTATACATCCTTTTAATCTGTATTTTAATAACACTGTAATAAATGCTTATGGAATTATTCAACACAATTAGTGTAAATATTATTTAAAACACAGTAATAATACTAAAGTTTATCTATCTGGTAGACTTTTCAGGACATTAACTAAATAAATAAATTTAAATAATTATATTTTTGTGAAAATATAATACTATTTGGATTTATAATTGTAGTAACGAAATTAAAAAAGAAGCCGACTCCATTAATTAAATTTGTAGACATGCAAATAGAAATAGCAGTTATTTGCAAACTTGTTATATATTTAAGAAAAGAAAATTAAAAAAAAAAAATTAAAAATGAAATAAATAAATAAAAATAAAGTATTAGTGCATTCTCAATAGTCCCCCTGAATAGTCTACCGTAATACGTAAATGTAAATTAGAATTAGCAGAACATGTCTATTACGACAAGTGAAAATTTTAATTATGTTCATTTATATTTTTCGATTAAATTTTAGTCATTTATTAATTATATTAAAAGCCATCGTATTGCGTTTATTTACTTGATCCTGAATGCATCCATTAGCTCGTTCACAGCGGCATTAGCAGCAGCTTGTGTCGCGGCTTGAGTCACTCTTTGTTGGATACCTCCTCGACTAAACACACCACGTATAAACTTTCAGCTATGCTCGTTTTCTTTTATTTTATTTTAATAATATTTATATTGCTTTAAGAAATTTATTTTGTAATAACTCGTAATCTTGAGTATTTTCTAATTTTTTTTTTTTTTTTTTTTTTGTTTTCACTAAAAAATCACCCGAAGTAATGCATCGTTTATTTATATATATATATATATATATATATATATATATATATATATATATATTAGTCGAATTTTGATTTAGATTGAGCAATACAACATTAAAAAAATGTAATCCAATAAAATATTATAAATATACAGATTCTATATAAGCTTAATGCAGGCACCGACATATGATTTTTTTTTTTTATTATAAATAAAAATATTTAATTTTTTGAAAATAAAATCAAAATGTAATTTATGTAATTCAAAAAAAAAAAAAAAAAAAGTAAAAATAATAAATAATAAAATTTAAGCACTTCGTTTTATAAAAAAGCAATAATAGTTATAAAGAAAATTCATATTTTAAATCTGTCATGCTGTTAGTGAGTGAATTAACTTTTTTTTTTATTTCAAGTTATTTTTTAAGCTTTAGTATTGTGATACCATTTTTTGTCTACTTTATTTATTTTGTAATTCATCATTAGGTTAAAAAAAATTATATAAAAAAGAAAAAAAGTACATATGTATATATGAAACATATTATATTTCTAATAGGTCCTAATTATAATTATTATTTTGTATCGCTGGACCTAATTTTTATCATAGGAACAAATACTTATAAACTCTGTTTATTGTACATATATTTTTGTACTTATTATTATTAAGTAAAATTCCATTATATATAATGTAAATAACAATAATAATAATTATTATTATTAATTATTGTTTATCCCAAATAAAAATAAAAACGTAGCGAACAAATGGATGGTTGAATAAAACAAAAAGAAGTAGTAATAGGATATTAAAAAAAAAAAGTTATTACAATTTTTTTTTAATTTCAAAAACTTAATGTTGATTAGATAAATGCAACGGGTATACTGATTAGTAGAGAAAGGACTTGTGTTAGTGCGAAGACTTATTGTCGGCGCCTGCAATAGAAAGTGATGTTAGCACCAAAACCCAAAATGATCCGCGAAATGTTTTATTATTTTTATTATTATAAAATAAAAAATTTAAAAAAAAATCAAGCACGGTGCCGAAATCAAGGAAATTTTTAATTATGCTTTCACGTGGGCATTTGTGATATAAAGGATAAAAATATATATATATATAAATATAAAATAAATTTTTTTGAATACTTACGATGGAATTAGTGGAGGTGGAAGCCCAGGTGTTCCACGTGATGGTGGTGGGCCACCAGGTCCAGGCCGGTTGGGAATAGCTGGAGCCGGTCGACCACCTGCTGGTACTGGTGGTGGTGCTCGAGAACTAGCTGGTGGTGGAGGTTGAGTTACACCCCGTCTAGGTCCTCCTGGTGATGGTGGTGACAATCTAAAACAGTAATAACTATATGTTAGTATTTCTGATTGATTACAGTCGGACCTCGTTATAAGACTAGTTTGGGACTGTAGGGGAAAAAATTCTTAGAATTAAGGTTCCCCCACTATTGTGCTTAACAGTGTTTGCGCCCCAGCTTCGCTATAAGACTATCACCGTTTTGCGTTTCATTTATGTATTCGGTTCAACTCTACTCTATTATACAGTGAATCTATTTCATTTATAAATATAAATAAGCAGAAGTTCGTCGTTCTTTTCTCTTAATTAATTATGTGAAACCACGAAATTTTAAGTATTCTTTATGAAAATAAATTACTTAATCTACAATCTATACGTATGTACATTTTATCTCGATTTTAATCGTACTGTTCGTTAGTCTTGTAGTGAGGTTTCGGCGCAAAATTTTTATTGAGTTGCTGGTGAAGGAAGCGTTCCGAGTGAGTTTTAACAAACTGAAGGGAAGAGTCTTTATAGCTCGTAGTCTTATAACGAGATCCGACTGTAATTTATACTCTTGATTAACTGTTATTGATGTTACAAAAAAAAAAGAAAAAAAAACAACTAAATATTTGTGAAGAATTTCTACTAATGGGCGTTTTTAAAACAGGATTAAATAACGTGTGATCTTACCCATAACTGTCGCATTGACGTTTGATAGTGTGTAGCAAAGACAAATAATAAACAGTATGGAGAAGACAGTGAATGATTTAATTTTATAATTGTATGTTGTTATGTAGAGTTTTATTAAATTTTATTTATTATATGTTATTATTTTACCTTGGATTTTCACCCGATGCAAGCCAATCATTTTTCACTGGTGGTGGCACGGGTGTTGATACTGTTGCCATTGATACATCTCCAATTATACGTAAGGCTTCTTTGCATGCATGATACATTCTCAACATTTCTTCTCGTTTCTGAGCTTCTTCTGGTGATTCTTCCATCATAGAAGACTAAAAATATAGATATATATTATGTTTTTATTAACAAAATTAACTCCCAGCGGTTACACTTCCAGCGCAAATCATAAAAGTCACAAAGAATCTATAGGGCTCAAACTACATAACATTTATACTTTAAATTTAACAGAGATGTTATTAAATAGTTATGACAAAAAAAAAACTTTTGAAAAATAAATGTGCTTTGATATAAGATCAATAAAAAAAATTTTATCACCCAAAAAGTACAAGTTTTTTTAGCCAATAAAGTAAAAAATTTTTTATCATAAATTTCAAAGTTATCAAAAAGAAATCGTGATTGGTATTTTGAGAATGTTTTTGTAAATATTGAGTTATCCGAAAAATTGTAAAATATCTTTTTTGGTTTAAAATCGCTTTGGGTCCACTGGACTCCACGTGACTTTTAAAAGTTATCAAATTAGTATCAAAAATGAATTAATACTTTTAATCAACAATTTTTATTTATTTGAATTCAAATTTAATATACCTGATCACCACTGGCATATAGATGAGCTAATAATTCTCCATTTATAAAATCCTTGGCGTTATTGATTATTAAATGCATTATTGTCTTTGGAACAAGATCACGAGTAGTTTTTGTAACTATTTTCATGTATGAATCGACCAAGTTTCTTATCGTTTCAACTTGACGTTCCAATTGAGGATCCATTGAAGATTGACCTTCACTACCACCCTTTGAATAATAATATTTAATCATTAAAATAAATTCATATTTTTAATTAACTAACATAATATAAATTAGTAAAAAAAAAAAAATATACATGTGTTGTGTGTTTAAAGTTGTGTAGTTAAGCACTAATTGCTATGTTTAATATATATATGTATATATGTATATATATTTTAGTGCTAGCCGAGTACATAAGAAAAAAATGAATTTCTCTCCTTTTCTTAAAGCGTTGTATCAATAAACATTATTTTTATTGCATGTGTATTAGTGTTTTCTTTTAATTGGTGAGATCACTGGCAACTTGATCAAATTTTACAAACCTCATATCCTTCCTTTAGGTGTTTAAAGTTTTTAAATAAAACAAATGTTAATTTTAATAATAAAATAAATAATAACACTTGGAATTAATTCACTCGTTTTTAAATGAAAATTGAATACATGCATCTCTTAAAATAATGAAAATCACAATCTATTACTTTATTTTCTTTTCTTAAAATTTTATTAAAAAAAAAAAAAAAAAAATAGAATTCAATTATTAAATATTGAGTATTGGTAAATTAATTTTTTAAAGAAAAAATCGTTATCACACGGTTATTTTTCAGAATAAGTTATTCAATTCACATACGCTTTAATTACGACTCACCAAAATTTTTTTATCCTAAAATAATATGAATAATAGAAATTTTAATTTATAAATGAATAACAATTTGATAAAAAATAAGATAAAAAAATGTTTCTTCTTAGTTTTTAAATTACCTGTACAATTCGATAGAAAAAATAAACGTAATTATGAATAGTAAGTTATAATTACCTCGCCATCGCCATTAGCCTGTTCAGTTGATTTCTCAGGATAAACACCAGCCCGTAAGAAAGACGCTTTCCAAGAATCAACATCGTCTTGAGTTTCACAACTAAGCTCAAGTTGCTTATAATCTTTATAAACATTGCGACCTTCGGGGTTAAATAGCGCGAATAAATGACGTCGTGACATAAATCCTTGTTCAAGATCACGAAGTTTTAATCCATCCAATGGCAACATGTATTTTTTTTCACGTTCCTAAAAATTTATTTAAATTAAATTTAAACGTAAATTGTTAAAATTTTTCTTTAAATTTAAAACGAATTGATCCAAGTTTCTAACAAATTCAAATCAGTTAGAAATATAAAATATAAATATGATTGTAATTTAACATATTTATATACTTTATTTTTACATTACTTCGAATTTCAAGTCATAAATGTCATAAAAATTAAAACCACAATGTAATTTAATTTACTTTGTTTCAATAATTATTTTTTTTTTCGTCTATAAGTCAATTAATTTTAAAGGTGATAATAATTCGGGACTTAATTATAATTGAAAATGATTTTTTTTTCTTTTATAATTAGTTTTTTATAACTTAAAATTTCATAGCAAGACTTTAATATAGTCACAATCATTAAAAACTAATGAAGGTTTTTAAAAAAAAAAAGTTAAAACTGTACTTAAAAAAATTTTCTAATTAAAATCCAACTCAATATCTTGATTAGTTAAATAGAACATTTATGTTTAAATAATCACATTGAATTTTCATTAAAGATATGCTTTACTTTTTTTTAGATGTGAACAAATCGATATTTATGTAAAATTAATAAATGTTATTAAATTTTCATGACAATTACGTTTGGAAATCAGTAAGATTTTTAACAGTAGACTATTTTTTAATAATAAACAATATAATATTTAAAAAAATTAATTACCTCTTCATCTTTGAACCAAGAAATACTTTCAGATGTCAAAACAAACCAGTAATCTCTTGAACCACCTTTCATAATACCTAAATTATGAATACACATGTATCCTTTACGAATAACTTGATTGCCAAGTGTATGACGTCCAGCTTTAACAGCATTTTCAGAAGATTGTTGTGCGCTAAAACATATCAAATATATTTTTATCATTTTATTAAACTTTAATTTTTTAAAAATAATTATTTATATAATAATAATAAAAATTAAAAAAAAATAATAATAACATAAATTATTTTTTAGCATTAAAATTATTTATTTTACAATGTTGTTTTTTTTTCTCCTTTAACTATCAGCAAATTCATAAATTTTAATGCATAAAAATAATTTCTATGCAAAAAAAAAAATAAAATAAAATAAAGCAAATAAATATTAAAATTAATTAGTTACTAGATCCAAGTAAATAAATTTAACTATAACAATTTCAATGATTTTTTGTTGTTCATGTTGGTATGAATTTGCTTTAATGATATTATTAATCAATACAAATTTTAAAAATAAGCTTCAACTATTCATGAAAATATGTATGATTATGAAAATAAATATTAAATAAATAAAAAAAAAAAAAAAAAAAAAAAAACATGAAAATAAGAGTAAAACTAAAAATTAAATTATTAGTAAAGATAAGAAAATAAAAAAAATGATAATTAAAAATAAATATTATTTCCTTGCGATTGATGTTGATGTTTTCTTACCTTGAATTATAAATACTGGCGGCCGCGCTGCCAATATAATTAAATAATTGTTTTTATTTATGACGATTTTAACGCATAGCGAAATATGAAAAATATATAAAATTTAGATAGATAAATAAAAAAATAATGAATTATATTTGACAGCAAAGAAATGCAAATTAAAAATAAAAATAATAATAATTTTCAAACATGAAAATTAAAAAAAAAAAATCTAAATAAAAATCATAACTAATTTCAAGAGCTTTTAAAATTAAAATTAATAATAACAAATCATCATGATTTATTACAAATTTATGCATGTGTATAGTATAATTATGAGAAAGTGATTATATTGATTATAGTGCAAGTGCTTCATTTATCATAATGCAATGGTGTTAATTTCTCCTTTTGTCAATTTTAATTATTTTTTTTTTTTATTCATTATCAATCAATATCAAATTAAAGCAATTATTAAACTATTTAACAAACAAAGCGCTGAATAATAAAAATAATAATTAATATTCAATACATTTAATTATGATTACCACTAAATAAAAAACAATTTAATCCACTCGTTACGTATCGATTATTTACGAGTCATGGATAGTATAATATTATGGATGCAGTAGAATAATATTGAATATCAAGCGTAAAAAAATAACAGTTAGTCAAATTTTTTACATCAAACATATCTACTTGAATTAAAAACAATGAAACAAAAATAAAAGATAAATTTAATAAATAAATAATAATTTAATAATTCACGTATCAATAAAAAATAAGTTAGAGAAAAAATAAAAAAGCGGCGATAATTAAATAAACATTCTATGCCTAAGCTATAGAATTATTGAACAGTGAAAAAAAAAAAAAAATAATAATAATTTTTTCTTACTTGGCAAAACCGATGAAATCTTCATGATTTGTATTCATATAAGCCAACTCGCAATCAACAAGAAGAATAAGTTGTTCTTTACAAAGCTGTTCTCGTTGTCTAACATAAGTTGTAATTATTCGCTCAGTTTCTTCTCTTAATCTAGGATAACGTGACATCTACAAATTGTTTTAATGTCAATTAAACTTTTAATATATTTATCTTATGTTAATTAAGTTATATTATTTATTTATTTACAATATAAACTTACTCTATCTGTACAAATGCGCACAACATTACTGAGTTCTTGTACGACTAGGTCAACACACTTTAAACTTGGCTCTTTTAACCTATTTATTTGTTTCTTAACAATTGCTTCAAAAGCCATATCAGGAGTGAAAAGTCCCACTCTAATACCTAAAATAATATTAAATTTTTTTTTATTCATAAAACTAGTGAATTTTGTTTTTTTTTTTTAATTACTGATTTAAATTACCATGAATATTTCTGATTGCAAATGCAATCTCTCTACGTAGTTCTTTTTCATCAAATTCCATTTTAACAATTTCAAAAGGAAATCTTTCATGAAATAATCGATTTATTTTAGCACCACCACTCAATTCCATTGTATTTATTTGAGCGGATCCAGAACCTTCAATAGTTCTCTCAAAATCTGATTGCAGTTGTTGGATCATCCTTTAAAAACAATTATTATAATTGGTTAATATTTTTTTTTTTTTCAAATTATGTTTAATATTTTAAGCTCAGAGCCTTGGTATCGTTAAAATTTGTTGTTTTCTTTGTTTTTTTGAAAAGGAATATAAAAGCAGTATTTGTTATTAAAGAAAAATAAAATGACACACGAAATAATAATGATTTAATAAATTAATAGAAATCATGCAATAAAGTAAAACAATAAAAATTATGAAAATTAAAATAGTCAAACAAAAATTCAAACGCGGAAAATTAAATACCTACATAAACATTTGTATAGATCTGAAAAAATACAAAATAATTGATTCCAGTAGATGCCAAGACTCTAATATAATTTCAGTCTACGTTAATTTATAATTATTATGTTAATACAGATAATAAAAAATATATTAATAGTGTTAAATAATAAAATTAACACAACATTAGTCAACTTACTGTAACATAGCTTTTGTTTTAATAGCAGGATCATCAGGCCTAAAATGTTTATATTGTTCAACATCTTTCTCCAATGCCAACTGTTGCTTTTGTAATCTATCACGTAATGCAGGTAAAGTATCTCGAATATGATTAGTCAATTGTTGATTAAGGACACGTTGTAAATATGGTGTTCCCAATCTGTCTGCCAAATGTCGATAGGATGGGTGACTAAAATTATGATTAAAAATATTATATAAATACATGAATATCGAAAAAATTTTAAATATTACATTTTGAGAGAAAAAAAAAAAAGATTAATTAAATACCTAAGAAAAAATTTCCTTTCAGCTGCCAATGCATTTTTAATATCTTTTCTTCCATCAATATCTTTCTGACTTCGATTAACAACACCAATATATCCTCGTCGTAACGGTAATAATTTATTTTCCAAAATATCTCTTGCATCTGTACCTTCGTCCATAAGATCAAGCTTAGTAATAACACCAATCGTTCTAACACCTGTAATAAATTTATATATTTTTAAATTGTTTGGATAAAATATATAAAATTTCAATAATAAAAATATAATTACCTTGAATATCAACTTCTTTGGCAAGCTTCAAAGCATCACTATTAGCTAAATCAGTATTTGCTGGTGTAACTGCTAATATAAGACAGTTTTCTTTTTTTATAAATTGAAATATCATTCCTTTAATTTGATTTTCAATATCAGCTGGTTGATCACCAATTGGCACTTTTGTAAGACCCGGTAAATCAATCAAAGTCAAATTCAATACTGTAAAGTAATTGGTTGTTATTAAATAATTGTTTATTAATTAAATAAAAATTAGAAAAAAATAATTAACAAAACAAATATACCATTTGGTGAATAAACTCTCAAGTTAATTGGTACATTTGATATTCCTTTATTACTTCCTGTAACTCGATCAGTTTCTGCTTCAATTTCTTTACGAACTTCATCAAAATCCACAAATTTTTTGCCTTTACAGTGTAAAAATTCGGCATATTCTGTAATAATAAATATTTATATGTATGAGAAATTAATTGACGTAAAAAAGTAGAAACTTTTTTCTTTTACTTCATGACATTAGGTTCATTAGTCTTAAAATATATTTATGAATTATATTATCAAATGTTTGAAACATCCAGGATGTAAGATAATGAATGAATGATAATCAAAGAGGAAGTTTCATTGACAATCTTAATAAAATAAAAATAAATTCATTGATTTAAAGTTTATTCTAAGTTTCTTTAATCGTAGATAGATAGATAAATAAATAAAAATAATAGTAGTCATAATAACAACAATAATAATAATTAATTGCATAAAGTACTCATTTAATGATCACTATTAAAAAAATTTATTTTATGATATCATATAACTGACTCACCAGTAGAGCTGTTGATGAGTTGTAAAATGAGTGGTCTTCTTGTTACAATGCCTGATCCTCGTGGCAGGAAGTCTCTGTACATAATAATTTTTCATTAATAAATATAATTAAAAAAATCCAAAATAAAAATAAAAATTCAAAATAAAAAATTAAATAATTATTATAATAAAAAGTAAGAATTTTTTAATGAACATAAAAATATTTTTCGAATCATACATTTATATGAAATAAAAAATAGTAGATATTATTAATTTATGTAGAATTAAAAACATATTGAATAGCAAACAAAACGATTGACAGGCCACCACGAGTGGGCGCCTTGACGTCATGAAACTTTGGCCGATGTTGCCGATGGAGATATGAGTACTCCGTAATAATGTCTTTACCATTAGTCGAGTTTAATTAAAAAAATCTATATTAAATGTCACAGATACCAAATTATTAAAATACAGATACGTATTAATGACTTTTAATTACAACTAATAGTTATATTATAATTAAATTATAAAAAAAAAAAATATATTTAATAACGACGTAACTTTAATCGCCACGCCTTGTATTAAATATAAAGATCTGATAGTTTAATGAGAAAGAGAAAGAAAGAAAAAGAACAAGATTTTTAATCAATAGAATGCCCTCCATACCTACATAAATTAAATAGATATATAGATAACAATGAGTTAAATTAAATGAAACAATTATTGATAAAATATAAATACATGACTTACTTTCCAACAAAATTTTCCAATACTGAACTCTTTCCCGCACTTTGACCACCCACAACCGCAATTTGGGGAAGATCCAATTGCATAGATACTCCAAGTTGAGTAAAAGCATCTTGCAGCTTATTAACAATTGGAATCAATTGTTCCATACCCATGTTACCAGCCATTTTAATTTATTTATATGTATATCGTCAGCGTGGAGAAGACGTATCACCGCGGCTTACGCCGTTAATTATTTCCGTCCTGATGACACTCTTCTCGTGGACGACAATCGGGCTTGTCCACTTCCACTTGTAATTACAGATTTTACTGCCACCACCTCTTCATAAAACGACTAAACTAAAACTCCCTTCCTATTCGTTCGCTATCTTGTATATTAGCAAAATGGCCGAATATATATATATTTATGTATAGATATATATCTATATATTTTTCCCTCGTTCATATCAATAAAATTGTTATTATTTTTTTTAACCACATTTTTATTTTATTTTAATTATTGATATTAATTTATACTATTTTGATAATAGTATTAGAGCACTTATTTATTTACTACCTTGGAAGAAGAGCAATCAAGCACTGAAGTTCTGCTTTTACCAGCTTAACAATGATATCTTAACACACATATACATTCAGAATGGTTCAATCGATAATAGAAGCGTGCGCAATGGCAATCTTGTCATGACCCATGACCCACTTTTAATGGACAGATAAAAATCCATATTTTACTTTCAGTAGATGATCAATCGTTAATGCTTATTTTTAAACGATTACCAAAAATAAAATAAATTATTCATTTATCATTTAAATTTAAATCCGCATGAATTAATAGATAAATATATTGTTTAAATTTTTGATAAATTCTTTTTTTTATTAAATATGAATGAGTAGTATATCTATTTAATTGCGACTAGTCAAAGCAAATTTTATTTTGTATTTTGGTTTGAAATTTTGCTAACAGAGGAGCTAGTTGCTTAAAACAAATTTTTAGCGGCAATTTTAAAATAGTGTTTAATTGATCCAAAATTTTTAAGGAATTGAATTTTTATATTAAAAAATAATTTTTTTTTAATTTTAACACAATTTGAAATATTTTTTTCTGATTAAGAAAAATGATTTGCTCCATATTAAGTGTACATCTATATATCAGTTGATTTAAATTCTTTTAAATCATTTCAAATTATTTTGAATTATTCCAAATCATTTTTTAAAATCAGGGTTGTTATTAAATAGTTATTATATAAACTTACGATTAAAATTTGAAGGCTAAAATTACTTTGAGAAGATATCGCGGGGCAAAAAAAATTAACTCATTAGAATTTCTTTCGGGTATTGATTAAAAAAATGAATTTTAATTTTTATTTATTTATTAATTTGATTTTTTTGTTACTGATGTCAACTCTGATTAAACAACTGAATTCAATCGAATTAAACAGAATTAAATTTTTAATTCTATTTAATTCAGATAAATTCTGTTAATTCGGTACCTAACTTAAAAATGAATTCTGTCTAATTCGGCAGGAAAACCAGAATTTGTCCAAATTAAAACGAATTTAAATAATTCTATTCGGTTTAATTCTGATTAATTCGAAAATAATTCTCCAACTTCTGGTTCTGAATCCGAATTAAACTGAATTAAAACGAATTTGAAATTTTTAAATCGGTTTTATTCTGTTTAATTCAAATTCAAATTTTCAATTCAGTTGAATTCTGTTCTGCAGAATTCGACAGAACCCTATCCAAAAATTCCCATAGAATCCACTCAACTGCGACAAAAACCGCATAGAAACCAATACAGTCTATAGGATTCTGTGCGGTTTTTGTCGCAGTTGAGTGGATTCTATGGGAATTTTTGGATAGGGAATATAACAGAATTAAAATTTTGAATTCAGTTGTTTAATCAGGAAAATATACTGAAATAGGTTGTAGGTTTTCTGTATTTGTATGATCTGACCATTTGTTGCCCTGATTTAAAATTAAATATTCATATAATACGTTAAAGAACATTTAATTGAACTTCTTTAATTGAAATTAAATATTGAATATGTTCTATTTTTTTATAGATATGTTTTTTACAGGTGTATTTTTAAAAATTTAATTAGTAAATAGTACGCCGTACATTAAGTGGGCAATCATTGAATGTTGACAGTTATATCTTTAGCTCGAGCCGTAGGCGGAATATAATGAAAAAAAAAACAATACAAAACGGAGTATACTGACAGTGACAATGTCAATTATTATGTTCAGAAATATCAAGTCCACGAAAGAATGAAAATAAAAAATTAAAATACAAGCATCCATTAGAGGAATACCGAGAAAAAAATAAAATAATAAATACAAAATGTTAGATAATTTTTTCCTTTCTTTTTTCTTTATTTATTCTCGTCAATAATTAATATACTTAATTAAACTGTGTTTATATTTCTCTGAATACAATATAATGATTTATTTATCTATTTATTTCGACTTTCTTACAATCTAAATATATCATTTAATAAGTATGTGCAATAACGATTTATTATTTAAATTATCGACTAATTATTGATAAGATGCCATAAATGTTGTAAGATCTTAATACTCTAATAGCACAGTTTGCTTTAGCAAAAGTTTACTTACACAAGTTTCCTTAAATTTTTCGTCAAATATCCGTCAACTTCGGACTTTTCTGTTTTTGACGACAATTTGTATGCAACTTGCTATTCAATTTGAAGTAAATTTATTGTCCGAATTAGAATGCAAATTCACTTCGAAAGTTGTCTAGAAAAAAGTTATCGTCTATTGTCAGGAAAATTATATGCCAATTTATTGTTAATTAGACTTGAAAAATTATTAAGTATTTTTTTATCGTCAAATTGTAGACATTTTTATGTATAAATTTGCTTACCTTCTAAAATGGTAAGAATTAACATTACCGACTTTTTTTTTTCGTAAAAAGTTATCCCTGATAGCCACCCTACCATAAGTTAACTACAAGCTACTGCCGTATTTTAAAGGTAACTTAAAGGTAAGTGTTGGTGAGCAAGCAGTTACCTTTAAGTTGACAGTAAATTGTCTGTAATTTGAATTCAATTTGACTACAACTGTTACTGTCAGACAATGACGTTAAGTTGATTGAAAGTTTCACTTCAAATTGACGGCAAGTTTTTCTGTCAAGTTATATTCTGAAGCCAATTTAAAGGAAAGTATGAAAGTATTATCCAGCCAAGCTTACCAGAAACTTTCTCGTTAAGTTAGCCGTAAATGTTTCACTGCAACACTTGTAGAACAATGTCTGGCTATCAGAGTACTTGTAAATTGAAGAAAAATTAACCGCAAATTTTTCTTTTTAACTTTTGTTGTCAAATTGTCAGCAAATTTCAGGCTATTTCAAGCTAAAGTGGCTATTAGGGTTAATTAATCAACCTCTCGATAGGTGGAGGACATAACAGCACAGATGTGGTCATTAATGCCTGACCCCTTGCTTGGTTAAGAATTTTTAGTCTGGGAGACCAGACTAACGACGAACAAACGATTTGTTAAAAAAAAAATATAAAAAATTAATTAGTGACCGTCAACTTAAGCCAGCCGACCAGGCATTAATGACAATGAGTGTACACTAAACGTAACACTGCTACTTTAGTGTACTAGGCTTACCAGGCATCAATGACCACATCTGTACACTCGTAGTCATTAATGCCTGGCCCCCTGTCAGATCAAGATTCTATAGTCCGGGGGACCAGGCATTAATGACAATGAGTGTACTCCAACTTTCTAATCGCAGTGGATCCTTATTTTGATTCACCTTTGGAAGTTAGAGGCGTTCAACTCGCACTGAAAAAAAAAATATGTGAGAGCGCGCGATATTACTACTTCGATTCAAATTGGTAAAAGTCCTAAACGATGTCAGGCTGTAATAAATAAAACACGAGTTATTCAGAGCAAACCATTAGATTTTATTATGAAACTTAAATCGTTACAAAGAAATGTATATAGTTAATAATCTCGCAAAAGTTTACAGCAATAAGTGACACGTATCTCAATAGGGACGATAGCCAAAAAGAAAAAAAAAATCTCTCAATAGTGATTGATCCTGAAATGGTTCACTAGAATCACTAGGATCTGACAATTATGGAAATCTCCGTCCTCTTCGGTAGTTCTTTCTGGGGCCTTGAGAAAGAGGGTGTGAGGGTGGTAGCGCGCGCTGTTATTGAGTCTCACCTTTACTTCAATCTCTTCTTGAAAGAGCGAGTCCACGCGAATATTGGCATCTCAGCAGCTTCATTTTACCGTCGCTGCTACGGAGTCCCGCCCTATTGTTCGATTTTTAGGCGGTTTAGGCCCTTTAAAAATAATCCCTTTATTGTTTTATTAAGCGTTTTATAAAGTTTTGCCAACTTGGAAATTATAGTCATAAATACAATAGAATTATAGACATGTGGCAAAAATATCCTCAAGGGTTTTTCCAAAATGGCTTATTCTAAATGATCATTATTCCAATCGGCCAGTCTCGCTTTTTGTTACTTTTCAGTTGCCCGTTCCAAGTCAACTTTCTGCTATTCTAAAATGTTAATAAAATGATGGCAAATAGAATATTTAAAAAGTCAAATTTTAAAAGTTTTCTTAAAATTACCAATGAAATGCTAACAAAAAGTAATATAAAAAATGTTAGTAAATAGTTATCATAAAACGACATGATTAATTATGACTATTTGGGGCTAAATAAAAGTTACCATTTTAATGCTGACAATTTTTTATCCGAAAATGTTAACTAAATATTGACTTTTTTACGTTATTTAAAAGATAAAATTGACTTGTTAATATTTTGTCAACTATTTTAGGTGAACATTTTGTTATATTTTGATGTTAACTTTATTTTGACAACTGGCAACTGAAAAATGTTGCTATTGTTTATATCATTTTATGTTACTTTTTTTATAACTTTATCTTATTTACGCTGTCATTTTTTAATGTTTTGTGACTCGTTTGTTCAACATGTCGATCGTTATACATCAAATTGCGCACAAGAAAACGACAAATGCCTTAAAATAACTTTTGGCTATATGTAAATTATATAATAAATCATTAAAAATACATTTAAATATTAAAATTATATAATGTACATATTCGTATAAACCGATAGTGGACAATTAAGAGTTAGTAAATAAATGAAACATTAGTGCATTCCATATCTTATTGTGAAATGAGAAATCGTTTTTGCTTGTTTAATTTATAAAATAAATTAGATCAAAGTAGTAATTATTTCAGTTTATAATAAAATATGCTAAGTACTTTGTTTTTGTTTATTTACGTACTCTTAATTCCACCACTATTTATCCAATCCATAAGCCCTTAAAAATTTAACAATTTGCTAGCATTAAGTCAACATAAATATGTTTAATTTGTTAACATAAAGATAGCATTCTGAATCTTATATGTCAGCATAAAAAAGTTGTCAATTTGTTACCTGTTTGGTACCAATAAGCTAATTGCTATTTGTCAACAAAACGTTACAAAGTGTCATCAAATAGTTAGCAAAATGTTGACAAAAAATTGACAAATTGTTACCATTAAGTTATTTTTTTGAAATGTAAAAAAGTTAACTTTTTGCTGGACATTAGTGGGGATATTTGTTGGAAAAAATCTGCCTTTTTACATGCACAAATAAATGGTAACATTTTTTTGTTGACTTTTTCGATACAAAAAAGTTAACATTTGGCCACTTGGGAATTAAAATATTTCCTAAACAGTTACATATGCTTTTATTTAGGTTTTTAAAATTTAATCTGTTTTGATTAAAATCTTAATTCTACCTTTGAATTATTTTCTTATTCTAGTTATTTATAACAAAATATTATTATTTATGATTTAACCCAGACAGCATTCAAATCAGAATGACTGCTTTACGACGTCTTTTTGAAGGCGTCCTCAAGAAGTCTTATTATGACTTCTTAAAGGTGTCATTTTTAAGAACTCTCAATAAAGAGTTCTTGAAGACTCCATAAATAAGACATCAGTTTTGTGACGTCTAAATGTATTCATTTTTAAACTTCTTTATGAAGTCAAAATTAAGAGCTCATTAAAGACGTCATGGTAAATTCATATTGAAGTCTTATTTGCGAAGTCAGAAAAAATAACTCTTTGAGAACTCTTTTTAAAGACGTCTTACTGAGTTCGTTAGGTGGCTCATTCGACATCTTGAGAATTTCTTAAAAACTTCTTTAAGATGTTGGTAAGACGTCCAAATCATAAATAGGAACTCATTCAGAACTCATCAAGACGTCATTTTGCTATCTGGGAAGTCTTTTCTAGAGAGATGTTTACAAGCGAATTATATTTTCCCCGATATTTTTCGACACCTTAAGCTCTTTTTTATTTTATCTATTATGTTAGTTTCTTAAATCTTATTGGCGATTTTCTAATTTATAATTTTATTATCAATAGTATTATCATTAGTATTCTTAAATTTAAAAGTTCCCGCTCGCACAGTTGGTTTGTTTAATACCTTATTATAGGTATAAAGAGAGGTAAAGAGCACTGTGTAGTGTCGTAGTGTGTAACCCGTTGGCTACATAATAGTCGTTTTTGTTAAACCAAAATGTCAGACGTCGATAATTGGATTGAGGTAGCAAAACAATGCAAATATTTGCCAGAAAATGATCTCAAGGTATTTTATTAATTAAACAATAATATATTTGTATAAAATCTTAAATTTAATATTTATATAAACACTTATTTGTTAAAATAAATTAACTATAATTATTAAATTGAGGTTAGAATTGTAACCCTTCATTTAATGAATCACAATAGTTATTTTATCATTATTTATAATTATCAATAGAAACTCTGCGACATTGTGTGTGATTTATTGCTGGAGGAGTCAAATATTCAACCAGTATCAACTCCGGTAACAGTTTGTGGTGATATTCACGGACAGGTAAACAATGAAAACACTTTTTTTTTTGTATAACATTATTTGTAATATTTGTGAATTTTAATTTTTTTATTGAATTTGTATCATAAATAATTATGTGTTTTAATTATTAATCTTTCAGTTTTATGATTTAGAAGAATTATTTCGCAATGGAGGTCCAGTGCCTGATACTAATTATATTTTTATGGGAGACTTTGTAGACAGAGGATACTACAGCTTAGAAACTTTTACACGATTGTTAACACTTAAAGCTAAATGGTCAGACAGAATAACATTATTACGTGGAAATCACGAATCACGACAAATTACACAAGTTTACGGATTTTATGGTATTGTTAATTGATTTTGTTTATCATTACTTATGGAGGGTTTTGCATTTTTTTCTTTTTTGCACTTGAATGGACGAACAGAGCTGTTCTTGTTGCACTTGTACACTGTATAGAACTTTAAACTAAATTGTTTCTAACATTTTCATTTGAGAGAAAAACTTTGATAAATTTATCTGTGAACCCCTCATAAGTTTCTTAAATAATACGGTTTATTGGCACAAGTTTTAAACTTGACATCTATTATTGTTAAAAAAACATTCATTCAAATTTAAATTATTTATCAAATAAACATTACCATTTTTTAATAACAGATGAATGTGAAATGAAATATGGTAATGCAAATCCATGGAAATATTGTTGCAGAGTATTTGATTTACTTACAGTAGCTGCCGTATGTATATAATAACAAAAATAATAGTAATTAATATTATCTATTTTACTGTATGATATATATTTATGTTGACAGTTAATTGATGAACAAGTACTTTGTGTACATGGGGGTCTATCTCCAGCTATCAGAACATTAGATCAAATTAGAACGATCGAAAGGAATCAAGAAATTCCTCACAAAGGTATTTATAAATAATCTATATTATTAAGAGAATAAGGAAAATTTTGTTCTCGCCATATCTATACGATAGAATTGGTCGATGTTATTAAATTTGGTATCGTTAGAAAGGTCTTGACTTGAATTTGTGACTTATCATGGTTTAAACTCTTTTTTATTGCCAAGTATTGAAATAAATACATTTATCTGTATTACTGAAATTACATTCAAATTACGCGAGAAGAAAGACAATCGTACTTATTTTCTTTAAATAAATTACTATTTTAAGTATTCTGTCACTAATTATGACTAAATGTCACTGAATATAGCTATATTATTTATATCAAGTTACTAATTCCAAAATGACATTTTTATACGCTCTTTTGATTTTAGCGAGCTTCTCAAAGCCAAAAGAGCGTATACAGAAAAAAAAGGATTTATTGACGCAAAAAATCTTTACTCGCCTAAAAAAAATTTTTACTTACCCCAAGAAATTTTTAGCAATGTGAATTAAAAACAAAAATTTATTCAAAACTAGAAAAAATTACTTGGCGCAAAAAATTATTTCTTGCCCAAAAAAATCTTTTTCCGCCCCAAGAGAATTTTCGCATTCAATTCATAGTGCATAAAATTTCTTGATGCTTGTAAAAATTTCTTTGCGGCAAGAAATTCTTTTTTTCTGTGTATTTCATAAATTTAGTAGTGATATTTGTGCAGTCACGTGATGACTGCAGGTGGCTCGTCTATATTAATTTGTTTATTATTTTATGTAATTTATTATTTTTTATTCAGGAAGTTATAGGATCGTTGACATTTCTTTCATTGACTTTTTTTTTTTTGTAGGAGCGTTTTGTGATTTATTATGGTCTGATCCAGAAGATGTTGATGCGTGGGCGGTAAGTCCGCGTGGTGCTGGTTGGTTATTTGGAAGTAAAGTAACTCATAAATTTATGGAAATAAATGATTTAGAACTTATATGTAGAGCTCATCAATTAGTGCACGAAGGTAAACCATATAATTTATTAATCTTTATTTCAATAAATGGATACTCATACATTTCCACTTGAAATGTAAAATGGATTTTTTTAAAAATATTATTTAATTCACTTAAATTATTGCTGATTAGTAAATTTTTTAACTAATGGAATTTTTATATTGGAGATTGGAAAAAAATTATATTTTTTATTTAAATTGACAGTTGTTCAGTAAATCAAGTACTTGAAAAATTAAATCCAAATTTTTAAAGTAAAAATTTCTAAACTTCAATTTACTGTATGTACAAATTTCTAAAGTTCAAATTAACCTAAGTCCATAATTACAAAATTCAAATTTTATTACTTGATATCAAGTTTTATATCACTGTAATTTAACATCGATGTTTATTACAGACCGTTTCTTCTATTTTATAATTTTATTTAAAATAATTTATTCGTTAAAATCATCTAATATTACAATAGGAAAATGATAAATTAATAGAAAATTAAAATAAAATAATTTTAATTTTAGGATATAGGTACATGTTTGATGATAAACTTGTAACAGTATGGTCAGCACCTAATTATTGTTATCGTTGCGGAAATGTAGCTAGTATATTGCAGTTCACAACTGTTGATCAAAGAAGTACAATACTATTTCAAGCTGTGCCAGATTCTGAAAGAGTTATACCATCTTTGACTATTACACCGTATTTTTTGTGATCAATTATAGAATACTGTTTTTATATGGAATAGAAAATAATATACATACTCGGAATCATGATCTAATTCCTGATCAATTCTCTAATTGATCAGTGAATAGCTAATTATTTGTGGGTATTACATAATGTCGATTCCTTAAATTAAAAAAAAGAAAACATAGAAAAGGAAAGGTCATTTTAATCATGAAAAATTATATACTAATAATGAATTTCCACCGAATTTTTCATTATTTTATAATAAAAAAAAAAATAATAAAAAAAAAAACAAATAAAAAAAAAACTAGTTATGTAATTACATGATATACTTAGTCGAATGAACAAATCCATCCGGCATAATAATTAAATAAATAGTTGTACAATATAACGATAGTCATTGCAGACGTCAATATAATGAATTAATCAGTTTTATTTTGCCTAGTATGTTACCTGGAACTTAACACTCAGAGCTTCTGGATATGTAGTTATCGATAATTTGTCGGCAATGGATTTATAAAAATCAGAATTATAAAAAACAAATATTTGTTAAACATTGAAACATTCTGGCAAACAAAAGGCTCTGTAAACAGTTAATGCTAGTTTTTTATTTAATATTCAGACTCAAATGTATATTTTATTTAATATTATTATTATTTTAAGAGGACTACTATCTTTTAAATAATTAGAATCGGATGAGAACGTATATCGACGTTCTAATTAGCAAATTGTCTAACTCCATTTCAGAAAATCCTCCATTTATGCGAAAAAAAAGTAATTGAAAATTTTTTTTTCATCTAAAAATCAATTCCATATCTAGTCTATGTATAATATTTTTGACTAGATTACTAAAATAATATTTATTCTGACTATTAGTATTTGAAAATTGCACAGAATCACCTATTAAAAAATATTAAGTTAGACAATTTGCTAATTAGAACGTCGGATATTGTATTCAAAATATTCTTATTTTTTTTTTTTCATATTTAACGCGATGCAACTTATTAATTATAAATAGCATTCAAAATAACAAAAATTGAGGTAAATTTTGAACAGGTATATTTAAATAAAAAAAATATTGTATTATAAGTTTTTAGAGAATTAAGCTTGCAGTAAATTTTTAATTGTTGGTAAATTAACAAAATTACTGACTTAATTAAGATCTAAAAAAATACATTACGTAATCTATAATGTGAAACGTTCACAGAATAAACTCTACATATATATTGTGTATGTTTTTCGTGACGTATAACTTATATTACTATGTATTTTTTTTTTTTTTTTCAGAGTTTAAAAAAGTATAAATGTACTGATAAATCATTACATTTTTTTGTTAATAGACATAAGCAAGAATTTATTGTGATCTTTATTCTCTGAAAATTTTTCATACATATATGATATAAAATATGCATGTTGAATATAAAATTTTCTACAAAAATACGAGAAAACAAAGTAATGATGTTTCTTTTTTAAGTTGGGTTAGTGGATACGGCGCTTTTCACAATCCTTCAATAGATCATTAAATTAAATGAAGAAAAATTAAATAAATTTCCGATGATCCTTTGATCAGTGCCTTTAGAAGCCTCACAAGACAGTCTATTGTTATACAAAGAAAAAAAAAATTGCAAAACTTCATATCGATAAAAAAATGCAAACGAAAAAAAAGTTAAAATAAAAAATTAAAAAAAAAAAAAAAATTGTCGCTGGACAATGCCTGAGCTTAAGAAGATAAAAAAATAAAAAATCTTCGAAACATTTTTACTTTAAAATAAAAAATTTTCGATGTTTAATAATAGCAAATATTTTAATAAAAATACCATACTGTCACATGAATAAAAGTAATTTTAACATAATGAGACATTAATTAATTTGCTCGGTTAGCCTTATCTCTTTTAGAAAGACATCTTTATCCGTCAAAATTTGTAAATAATTAATATTATATGGAGTGTGAACACTTATAGAAAAAAAAAAAAATTTGTTTTTAGTTTTGCTATAAGATAGTAATAATTATGAAATTTGCTGCCAAGTTAAATATCTTTTTTTCACTTTTTTGCTTTAATTTACATGTGCCTGAATGTAGATAAACTGTAAAATAATTAAATAGTTTAAAAATAATTTCTTTTCTGACAGTTTCCGAATTAGAAAAAAAATTTTCTAAAATAAATGAATAAATAAATAAGTGAGATGGTAATGTGAAATGTTTACATGGCTAAGGTAATTTAGTAAAGTAAAATTATTGAAAAGTATTAACCTTTATACCAATTGAAGCATTTACAATTATTATCTCTTTAATGTCTCTTACTGTAATTGCTTCAATCTTATCGTAGGATCAAGTACTTGATCAAACAAGTAGCTTGAAAACTTGCGCATAATTATCGATCTCACAGGTTGAAAAATCATTGTAATAACTGTCATGTACCTTGAAAGTATGTTTTGGAATGTCTGTAATAAAAATACGTATAAAAAAACAACTTTAGATATTTTAAATAACTATATGTATCGTTTTCTTTTTCTTTAAACTCTGAGCGTAAAAATTTTCAGCAATCAACTTGTGAGTGATAGTAGGGACACAATTAGTCAAATTTAAGCCCGTTGTTGTATTAATGTAATCTATCTTCTGAAATTTCGGGAATTAGTTACAGAATACACGGTAGTAGACGGACACTTCTACCACTTTTTTTGTAAGAAATGGGGGAGATTCGAAGTTAAGGAGTGTAAGAAGTAAAGAGATTTTACTATATTCTTCTATTTTAAAAGTACTTTTAATGGCTGATTTCTTTATGAAAGAGATAAACTAGAGTTTGTTATTTAGCAGATAAACTTATTCCTTTTTCAAAATTTCGACGGTTGTCATCAACAGACCGACGGGTTTGCTATCCTATGGGCATGTATTTGTGGTTGTGAACTATCGTACCTACCCTTGCAGACCCAATACTACGGTAGAATTGAAGTAAATTACCGAATTGTACTAGGGTAATATACAGTAACCGACCATAATCGTACCACAATTTACCGTAACCTTACTATGTCATGACTGCGTACAAATGCGAAAATTTACGGTCGAACTACGATAAAAATACGGCAGCTATTTGTACGATCATCGATAGCAAAGTTCTGGTTTTTGATTAAAAGTGATTGATTGTGTGTAAAAAATTTGTATGAATCTTTATTTAATAATTATATATGAATTTAAAGATCTTAATTTGTATTAAAAGATTAAATTAAATGTACTTAATTAGGGTAGAAGTATTATTTGTGGTCAGTGCGTTACTTTCGGACTTTTAATATTTTATTTTAATTAATTAAGAAGTAAAAAAAAAAATTTCATTCTAATAAAGTTAAAAAATTGCCTTTGAAGATTATATGACTCATCTTACACTTTTTTTTTGAAACTTAAATTATTATTAATACTGGGATGATAAATAAATACAGTCTACATCTAATCGAGATATGTTTTTTATTTAGAAATTTTTTATTATTATTTTTATTTTTATTCTATGGAAAATTTTTTTTTTTCAAATTTTGACAAGCACAGTCTTGTAGGAAATTTAATTTCATACAAAAAGTATCTGATATATATACGTCAAACGAATGAGAAAAAAGTTACAGGGCTTTAAATGACAACGAAAAATGAAGTTCACTTTTCGCTGACATTTAAGTTCAAAAAATAAATATTTTTAAACTTCATTTTTCGTATATACATATATATATAAAATAAAGTAAATTTGCGTAAATATGTTTTTAATTTATTCATTTTATGTAAATAATCATGCCCTATATATATATATATGTATATATATATAAACATATTTACGCAAATTTACTTTATTCAACTTCTATTACATCAACTGTATTAAAATTATTCATGATCCTGAAGTTGGAAGACAATTGAAAATTTTTGATTTTTTTTTTTCTACTAATTAATTACAAAAAAAAAAAAAATCTAAAAATATGCACATGTAGAAAATTAAAAAATCTATAAGTGCAATTATTTAAAATATTTTTGTTTTGTAATTTATCGTTCTTAAAAAAATCCAAAAATTATTAGACGTCGGCTAATTTCAGTATCATAATTATTCAATGTAATGTGGAAGAAGAAAACTGCACTTCGAGCTTTCTTCGAAATTTTGCAAATATAATGGTCGATTGAATTATAAAAATTATCAAGGCTTGGAGAATAACTTAAATTAAAAACATAATATAATTTACGTAAAGTAGAAAATGCAATAATAGGGTCATAATTTGGCTTGAAATCTATTAATTAATTCAATTATCATTAACAAACAAACATCAGGTTATGTTGACTTGGTACAACCAAAATAACTAATCATAAGTCGCTGTTGACATCGGACACTTGAAGTACTTAAATTTCGCACTGGTTTGAATCAGTGAACCCAATAATCACTGATCTATCGGTGAGCAACTTTGAATCTCACTGATTCACCAGTGACTTTTTTATTCACTGAACAAACCAGTAGATTTCTCACTGATTCAAATTAAGAGAGCGCTGGAACCAGCATGGTTACATAATATTTCCACTTATCCACTAGAAACAGAGTGTTTACAGAGTAAGTTCAAAGTTGCGAGGCATATAACAATTTCAGATTCACTTTCAGTCCGACAGCGGCTTCTCCCATCACCATAAATTAACTATAAATGAACTAATTATATTCATTTTAACCGACGTTATTAAATAGATTATCGCTTCACTTTATTCTAATATTTCACCAATGATGAGCCGTATTTTACCATACTATAATTACTCTACAGTAATAGCATCGTAATTGACCTCACTTAACCGCATTTCTACGGTGAAAGTAACCGTACACACAAAAATTTTAAGTTCCATGTTTTTTATACATCTTTATTTATTTATTTATTTATTTTTTTTTAATTTTTGCCGAGCAACGAAAGACATCACTTTTTTTGAGCTCAAAAAGCTAAATGTACCCAAAATTATTTTCGAGCTTGAAGAGCTCGAAAATGTATGCACAATATTGTTTTTAAGCTCAAGGAGCTAAAAAACAGTGAGAAGTTTTGGGGCTGACCCGCGCAGGCTCAACCGGTCTTCAGATTTTTTTGCTCGTTCTCGTTGCGATCACAACCCAAATGAGAAAATTTGTTTACGCTCCAAGGTTTGGTTGATAGATTATAGCGTTTGGAATTTTTCAAAGTCAAAAAGCTCATTTACATTCAAGTTAAGGACACTCTAGTGTACGAATAATTGTAACCATTAATGATTTAGAATGAATAATATTTCATAGTATATTGAGCAGGAAATAGTATATTGTGTGACAAGATATGAAACAAGACGATTTTAGACGAAAGCAAAGTTGACTATTCGAACCAAAGGCAAGGGTTGACATTACCGGAAGTCTGAAATCGTGTTTTTATATTACTTGTATTGATATTGGGAATCTGAATGTCTGACTTTTGAAACATTATGAGTCAGTTGAAACAGGCGAATTTTTGACCGATACCGCAGAAAAAAATGGTCTATTTTAAACATGAAAATTTAAAGAATTTAATAAAGAAAAAAATGACTTTGTTAATTTACAGATTTTTTCTATTGGAAGTCATATTATTTTGTTAATTTTCCAAAATTAGTGTAACGGGACCGATGTCCACCTCCGTTTTACGGGAGGTCTTTTCCTCACCCTTTTCGGTATACATGCGCTGCGACATCCCTACTTCCGCCCCAGACGATACTCGTAACCGAAAAATATAATCAAGTGACTAAGGTTGGACATTAACCGGATACAGCCACCAAGAGTCCATACCTCTGTGGGTCACACACTCCGGTCATCTCAGGAAAAAAGAGACTCTGATGATCGAAGAGGGCTTGGAGCGGCTCCCCGTGGCACCAGTTTCTTGTACTGGTGAACAGGTTGCTTTGGGATAAAAAGATAAGACGCAGCCTCGCCTCAACACCTAAAAAAAGGTCCCCTCCATTTATAATCACTCAGATTTCAGACATGCCACTAATATAAACTTGCCCTCATCCATCACTAGGTAATTTTCTAATCTTTGCCTTTGGTTTGGGTAGGCAATTATACATGTGGGTTGGAATGTCCTACTCTCCTCCCTTGGTGTGTAATACACTGTTTCAAGTACAGTAAAGTTTTTTAGTGAAAAGAAAACTTTTTAAATAATACTAGAAATAAATTTTTGAGACAAAAATAAATTTTATATGATTATTAATCAAGTAAATTCTTTAATCAACAATATTCATCTTGTTAAAAGTATCTTTTCTTCGCTCAATGATATATGGGTTAAATAATAAACAGTTATTAATATTTAATCAGTTTGTTTATTCGTAATAATATTATTTTCATCATATATATAATAATTCTATCAATATATAATAATATAGTGTATTTATGTTCATTATGTATAATATATTATCTACATTTATAATCCCTATTAAAAGGCATCTCCAACCAGACTTCAGATTTATTTTTTTTAAAATATCTTATTTATTCCATAAAAATACAGGGGGTTTTCACACACTTTTTAGTCAAAATAAATTCGCTTTGTTGATTTACATTATATCAATGGTTTATTAACTTTTTTTGTTCCTCGGTAAATCACGTTCGTCAAATATTTATATTAATAAAATTTAAAAAATTGTTATAAAATATATGAAACAAATATCTAATAAAAAATTTCAATGCTTATTTATAATGATAAAATTACAAAAAAAGACATTCTTTTTTTTGCTCCATTACAATTTTTTTCTTTTTTTCATTTTATAACCATTTTTAATTAATTTACTTATTTTTCATTAATACTGTTTTTGTTACTGGACTTTTGTTCTAAAATTTTTTATTCTTTTGATAATGAAATTTATTAACGTACTTTTAAATAAAAAAATTTTTTTTTTGTTCTTCAGACAAAGCGAATTATATCTTTTTTAGTTAAGTGCACAATCTTATTTTACAAAAGGAATAATTATTTTTTTTTTATTTATTTATTTTGTCTTTAAAATAAACGAATAATAAAAGTATACTTTCTAAACGTAGGTAAATATTGGTAACTTTGACTCACGCATTGACAATTAATTTATGTCAACATAATTTTATTTGCAGAAACACATTTCTATATGTCTGTCGTTCCTGGGTTAACATTTGTATTAACATTGTTTTTTTTTTATGTCCTTTAATTTTTAATAATATAAATATATTAAAAATATATATTTATTTATTTAAAGAAAATACTTCTGATTAATTTTTAAAATTGTTTTCTTTTTTTTTTCTTTTTTTTTTATCATTTATAATTCTAATTTTTATTAAAAAAATATAAAATTTATCGCTTTAAAAGCTTTAAATAAAAATTATGAAATACACACGAAAGCATTTAAAACAGGACTAGTACTTTCAACATAATAATTATTCATTGAATTGTTGTACAATATGCACAAGGTTTAGCCCAGAAACAAGAGTCATACTTTCCTTTAGACTCTCACTCTCACTTAAATATTAAAGGTTGTGGGCATAATAATACGCTCGGTAGTATAATGCCCTAAGTCTTGCTGATCCAACGCTTTAGCCTTCCTATTGAAAGGCTGCTGTACTCCAGACATCTTTGTACATATTTATAATATACACATAAGACAGCCCAATGTGGTATTCTTTATTTTTTGTTAATTTAATTTTATTTTATTTTATTATTAACTTTATCATTCTTTGATATTGAATTAATTATTATTATTATTATTATTATTATTATTATTATTATTATTATTATTATTATTATTATTATAATTATTACTAACATTTATCATTGTTATTTAAAATTTATTTTTATTTATTTACAGAAATAGATAAAAAGAAATAACGCCAATTTTAAACAAAAAAAGATTAAATAAAATAAAATATTAAAATAAATTGGGTGCTGAATATTCAACTATTTACAAATTATTATCGCTACGGTCAATTATTTTTAAGAGAAAAAGAATTACATATACATATATATATACATATATATATATATATATATAAAATTAAATTAGAAAAGAGATTAATTATTATAAAATTAAAAAAAATTTAATTTATAAATTTACACGTTACCGACCGTCCGATTGAACACAAGGGTACGGCGATATCGGGTAATACAGTAGCCCTTACTGCACTCAAAAAATTTCAAACAATGTACATTGATTTTTTTTTTTTTTTTTTTTTTTTTTTTAACAACATCATAAAGTATATTCCATTGAATAATTAAGTCTTATAATATGGACAAGTATCCTTTGGATCGATAAGCCAAAGGTTTTGTGTGTGTGTGTGTGTATAGTTTGTAATAAGTATTCTTTTATCAATGTATGCTTTCAAATATGAACTAAGCAAACATAACGAATTATATCTATTCATTTTTTTAAATTTCTTATAAACAAATAATAACAATTTTTTTTTTTTTTTCGAATATAATTAAAAATTTTTAATTCTATTAACATTGACATTTTTTTAAATTTTTGATATTTAATTTTATTTTGTTTAAAAATTTCCAATTATCTCAACATCTTAAATAATTGTTGATTACTATTTTTATTGTCAAAAACTTTGTTGATATAAATATCTATATATTTATTAATCCAATTAATTAAATGATTTTTATTATATTATATACGTTTTCAAGTATTTGCTATTAGTTGTTATTCAAAAGTATATTTATTATTTAAACCAATTAATATATTTTAATTTGAAAATTTAATACTTTTTAATAAATATAACTTTTTATATAATTTTATTTAAAACGAGATAATTAGCATTGAATTTAATAAATTTAAAGTTTATTATTTTCATTGTTCTACTTACAATTATTTTAAATTTAATACAAATTTTATAAAACTTAGAAATAAATTATTAAATTTTTCAAAAAAAAATTTTTTTTCAAGTTATAAGAGATTATTTTAATAATCTAATACTTCTGTAATCAACTGACTTTAATTATTTATTTTAATTGTTTATTAATATTATATTAACCAATAATTTACCTGTTCATTTTGTCTTAAGCATACAGTGATAAAAAAAATTAATTGTTCGTATTATGCGATAATCTCTACACAGGCAAGATAAAAATCAAATAAAAAATTTAAAAAGAAATATATACGAATATATATATATATATATATATAACTTCGTATTAAAAAACGCTTGCTAATAATTTATATAATAAGCAATATTTTTTTTTGAAATATGATTAACTAGCATGAGCCGTGGGTATTTTGAACTTTTTTTTTCTTTTTTTAATTTACGTTAGGTTACTTTTTTTATAATAATTATAATATCTCGTACTTTAATTTATTGAGCCAATTGAAGGAGACCGAGTGTGTGTGCACTCTTAGGGAATTAATTTATCTATTTGTGTACTTTCACGTACCGACGTGCAGTCTTTACAGAATCGAATTTATGACAGAATGTCATTTATGATTTTTTTAAGGCTCTATATTTAAAAAAACAATTTTTTTTTTTTTTAACTATTACCTTTAGAATTTGTTATTAATAAAAAAACGTTAAGAATTAAAAAAAAAAAAAAAAAAAAAAAAACAAATGCTATGTCGGATAATATGCGATGTTTTTATCTCTTGTAGTCAAAAATAATTTAGTTTGTATTGATATAAAAATAAAAAAAAATGGTAAAAGCATTATTTAAGAAATAGATCAAAATGCAAAAGTTATTGTATTTCTTGTTTCTTCTTCTTTTTTTTTTTTTTTTTTAACAAATAGCGTGTTGATTAGATATTAACGAATATATGAATGCATGTGTGATGTTGATCACGTCGGTTAGCCAATTAATTTATTTATTACGGTAAAAAAAAGCTGATCTGCGTTGGACGTACGAGAGTCATTATTATATCGATTGGATTATGCAACGTGAACACACAATGACGATAATTGCGCGACTGCGTACAGAAATATAGTCTTTTAGTTTCGATATAAAAGTTCAGTTCTTGTCGATTGTTTTGTTTACTTTTTATTTTTAATTTATATAACAACGAATTGTTAAGTAATTCGTTTGATTTTTTTTTTGTTCTTTATTCCTAAAGTATTTTTATTACTCATTATCAGGTTTGTTCCAATTTTTTTAAATGTTCTTATTGTATAATTTTCATTTAGAAAACTATAAAACGAACATTTTTTGTATAAATATATTTTTTTATTTAGGTTCGGATAAATCCAGCATTATTATTATTTATTTTATATTTACTATCTTTGAATTGCTGAATTTAATAAGAAAGGAACGTAGAACATTTTACTCTCGAGTAATAATGTAGCTGCTGATTGCACCTGAAAAAATATTGAGAAAAATTTATTATAACATTTTTTTTTAACTTTATTTATACATCCCAATGAAACGGATCGATAATCTTTTTTTTTTTAAGTACAAGAAGTAATTAAAAATAAAATCTTACTTCGGGCAATCGAAGAAGAAGATCATGAAAACGACCAGGTTGTTGTGGCGCACTATGTTCGACGAAACTTCTCAAGCAACTCATATACCGATCTTGTATTTGTTCTAATTCCATCGTACTGCCTCGAGCTATTAATAAAGAAATATATATATATATATATATATATATATATACGTATATATATACATATATATGGCTTATTCCATAAGACATATCATTATCATTTACAATAATGAAACTTACATTTAGTATCTTTATATTGTTAGCGAAAATTATGAATATATTTTTAGAAATTTTCTCTTTTTTCTTTTTCCAAAGGTATTTAAAAAAAAAAATTATATTTCATGAATATATACAAAATTATTATGTTTACCTTGTGATAACATGGTGATGACTTTTAAACAAACGTACTCTTCCATCCGTAATTTAACTCGTCGGAACATAAGTGTAACGTAAGTTATTTTTTCTACCATTAGACCCACATCCTGTCTTAATTGGTCCATGGTTATGGTTCGTCCCATCATACTTGTTAGGCACGTTTGCAGCGTATACATGTTATTTGAAACCTAAATAATTAAAATAATTATGATAATTTTTTTATTAATAACCACACATTTAATTATATTTTAACTATATAATATATATACATATATATATTAGGGTGGTTGTTAAAAATTAAATTTTCTCAGGTGCCCCATGAAAAGCTTCTTTTTAGTGGAAAAATACGTGGGGAATTTGTTTTTTTTTCTTTTTTAAGTAAAAAGAACACGTGCCTCAAGACGATTAAAGTTCATTTTTCGATACAATCGTGTTTTTTTTTTAATATCTCATGAAATATGCAGATTAAAGGAAGAAGTCATAAAAATAATTTTGTAGAAAATTGAATTCTTGACAGAAAAGGTTATATTCATTTTTTTTATAAAACGTTTATTTATGAAGATATTTCAAAAAAACTTTTTCAGATCTTATCAATTAAATATTTTAAGGATTAAGAATGTTAAAAATAACGTTTTTTCTTAAATATAGACAACTTCGTAACTCGTAACATGTCAGTAATTAATGCTTGTTATAGTTTCTATTTAATTAGAAAAATGTTATTTATAACATTTGTAATCCTTAAAACCTTAATTCATAAGATCTAAAAAAAGTTTTTTTTAAAATATCTTCATAAATACACGCATTATAAAAAAAATGAGCATAACTTTTTTTTGGCAAGAATTTAATTTCCTACAAAATTGTTCCAATGAGTTTTTCCTTTAATCTGCATATTTCATGAGATATTAAAAAAAAAAACACGATTGTACCGAAAAATGAACTTTGATCGTCCTGAGGCACGCGTTCTTTTTACTTAACAAAAAAAAAAAAAACCAAATTTCCTACGTATTTTTTCACTAAAAATAAGCTTTTTATGGAGCGTTTAAGAAAATTTAATTTTTATGTACGGCCATCCAAAGCCGATCAATTTTTCAAAAATTTCGTCGAAAAGTAATGGATCTGCCCATACATATATATTAGGGTGGTTCAAAAAAAAAAAATTTTTTTTCTTATAGTCTCAAAAGTTGGTCTTAGGTATAAAAAAAATCCTCCCAAAAGAGCAGCTCGAAATCTCAATTCTACTAAGAGCTCAACGAATGTTCATTTTCCCATTCAAATTGCATGTAAAAAAAAATTTTTTTTGTTTTTTGAAAATAAAAGTATTGAAAATTTTTTTTTTCAAAAATCGAAGTACACAGTCTTGTAGGAAATTAAATTCTCTCCAAAAAATCTCCTGAGTGTTTTCTCCAGAGAACTAACAGAAAAAAAATTATGAAGCTTTAAACTATATTAAATAGTATAATTTCATGTTTTCATTATATTAAACAGTTTTTGGATAGAAATTTAGGTTGCTTCATCTGAGCTAATGTTATCTGTCAATTTTTTTTTAACACATGGGAAAAATTTTTCTTACTTTCAACATAGAACCTTCTTTTTAATTTAAAAAAATACAGAAAGAAAAGAAATTTTATTTTTTAATAAAAATATTTTTCTCTCGAAATTTATACGGAAAATAAGTAAGATCCCATAAATCTTTTTAAAACACCTTACTGATTATACATAGTATATACATTCACCGTATAAACATGTACATGTAATAAAATCCGGAAATTATCTTTACGTTAAGTTTTTCAATTCACTATTGTTTCAAGCTTCATAACTTTTTTTCTGTTAGTTGTACGAAGAAAACACTTAGGGGCTTTTTTGTAGAGAATTTAATTTCCTACAAGATTATGTACTTTGATTTTCGAAAAAAAATTTTTAAATACTTTTATATATAAAAAACAAAAAAAATTTTTTTTTACATGTAATTCAAATGAGAAAATTAATATTCGTTGAGCTCTTAGCAGGATTGAGCTTTCGAGCTGCTCTTTTGGGAGGATTTTTCTAATACCTAAGACTAACTTTTAAGACCATAAGGCTTGAAAAAAAAAAAATGTTTATTCTGAACCACCCTAATATATATATATATATATATATATATATATATATATATATATATATATATAATTTTTTTAAATTTTTTAATAAAAAAAAAAAAGGTTAGATGTAGTGATGATAAAAAAATAAAAAATTACTTCTTGCACAAAGTCTGCACTTGTACCATCAGTCCCAACATTAGAAAATTTTTGTTGACCATGCATCGCTTGATAAGCCGAAGTCGTTAGAACTAATAGTTCATGCCACTTATGTGTAAGGAGTCTCGTGTGAACTTCAACTGGCAGTTCTAGGTAAAACGGCAATCTCTTGGTCCACTGTACCAATTTGTAGACTATACTGTCTCCTATTTGACACAGCTTTTCACTCAAGTCTGATTTGTGATCTAGCAGTTCATCCAAATTCTGTAATAACAATTAAATCTTAAATAATCGTTGAATACTAAGGGTGTACGAATAATTCGAACTTGCGAACTATTCATGTCAAATTAAATAGTAATATTTGATCCAATTCGAACACTATTCGCACATCCCTATTCAATATATACACATAACATGTGATTTAAAAGAAGATAACAATAACAAAATAAATGTATCAAAATATTACCCGTAATGTTGCGATATCTTGGAACTCATCACAGTCTATAAGTGTTTGTATCATGGCGAGTGTTGCGTCTAATGGGAAAGCACGATCCCTCGAGCTGCTTACAGCATTGTCTAGCCTTTGCCGTAAATGGACCACCTAAATGACAAATAGAACATGATATAATAACAACAATAACGACAAGAATAATAATAATAATAATAATAATAATAATAATAATAATAATAATAATAATAATAATAATAATAATAATAATAATAATAATAATAATAATAATAATAATAATAATAATAATAATAATAATAATAATAATAATAATAATAATAATAATAATATCAATAATAGTAACGAGCAACCTGCAGTCACTACGTGTCTACTCAAATATCACTACTAAAGTTTTGAAATACGCAGGAAAAAAGGATTTCTTGCCGCTAAAAATTTTTAGTTGCACCAAGAAATTTTATGCATTATGGATTGAATACAAAAATTTTTTTAAGTAAGAAATAATTTCTTGCGACAAGTCATTTGTTCTAGTTCTAATAAAATTTTTGTTCTCAATTTTCAATGTACTAAATTTCCCGGGGTAAGTAAAAATTTTCTTCAGGCGAATAAAGAATTTTCGCGTCAATGAATCCTTTTTTTTCTGTGTACGCTCTTTTGGCTTTGAGAAGCTCCGTAAAACCAAAGGGGAGTATGAAAATATGTCATTTTGAAATTAGCAACGCGATATAAATAATATAGCTATATATTCAGTGACATTCAATCATATTCAGTAACAGAATAATTAAAAAAATTAAAATATTAATTGATTTAAAGAAAATAAATACGATCGTCTTTTTTCCCGCGTAATTTAAATGTAATTCGAATGATATAGATAAATCTACTTATCTCAATACTTGGCAATAAGAAAGAGTTTAAACTATGAAAAGGCACAAATTCAAGTCAAGACCTTCTAATGATACAAAATTTAATAACATTTACCAATTCTATCACATAGATATGGCGGGAACAAAATTTTCCTTATTCTCTTAATAATATAGATAATAATAATAATAGTAATAATTTTTTTTTTCTATAGTGAATTTACTTAACGATTGGACTTTTTTATATTTGGATTAAAGGAATTACGGCTTTACTGAAACAGATCAGTAAAACCGTAATTCCTTAAATCCAAAAACAACAATAATAACAATATGAAAACAATAGATCGCATATCCGTGAGCCGGATGGGAATGAGAGAAAAAGAGATTCTTTCATTGCGAGACTACAAGTGAAAGTGGATGCCCACGTTTGCGTGTGATGATCCAAGAAACATTAAACAATGTTTCACAACAGAACGATGTAGACAAAACTAGTAAAAGAGTAGCTGGGGAAATTTTAAGACCAACATACTTCCTACGTTAAATTTTTAACGTGAGGCCTTTCACTGACCTTTCCGAGGCTGGTACCTAGGTCGTAGCTATTCATGACTGATTTAGTCTTGATATAAGTACATGACTCGACGTCTCGTATGAACGTGATCTTAAACAAGGGAAAGTTGTGACTTTCGCGGGACTTTTAACAACCCAACACACCGTTCAGTTTATACCAAACATTCATTGGTATGGTAATGGTGACTCGCACTAATGTAGCAGAAATGTAAGAGGGAAAGAGAGAGAGAGAGAGAGGAGACGGTGGTGGAGGAGGTCAGTGCCCCCTTGTGCAAACTTTCACGAGTTACGAAAGACTGAGAGAACTGCCCGTCCTTGGCACCGGTTGTCGCTGATTTTCTATTGTCCCTGACGTTGTTTTTCCAATTTTATCGATACATTTATTTATTATATCGTATATTATTTAAACTATAATTTAAAAATTGTACAGATAAATTATTTTATTATTCTTATTATATATACTGATGACAAATGGTGTCTGCCCGTAGGGAAAGTGACCTCTTTTAATAAGAGACAAAAATATGTGATCAGAACACAGATGGAGATGCTTTCACTTTTGGCAATGGCCTTTAACCGAATTATTTTCTTATTCTTATTATCTCTAACCTGACTTAACTATATTGTCGCAATGTTTAAGTACAATAAACAACCAATGCAACAAATAAAACTTTCTTAAACTTTTATTTTAAACATATATGTCTTTTGCAATATGAGTAAAACCTTGACAAGAATTATGTAACTATTTTTAGCTTTCAAAAATGTAACTAATATTATTATTTAAAGCATAAAGAACTTACTTCTGAGGGATTAGTAAGTGCTGTTTTTAGTATTGTCCCATTAACCAGATGTCCCGTATGCGAGGGATGGTTGGGATGACTGGGTGTTGGTTGTGAATTATGTTGATCCGATGACATCTTATGATGGTGTAAAAAAGATCCAGCAAGTTGAGCATGTTGTTGTTGTTGTTGCTGTTGCTGCTGTTGTTGTTGCTGTTGTTGTTGCTGCTGCTGCTGTTGTTGTTGTTGTTGTTGCTGTTGCTGCTGTTGGCTATGATGAGCAGCAGCAGCCGCAGCAGCGGCAACAGCCATATGCTTATCAAGCATTGTTGTTGCTGCAGCAGCCATATGTTTATCTAACATTGTTGTAGCAATATTTGTACCTTTATTGCCAACTAATGATCCTGAACCATTTACACCACTAGTAGAATTATTGTTACCACTTACACCACTTGATTTGTTCGTTTTTTTGTGTTTCTTATACTTGACCTAAATATATTTAATCGGTATTATTATTATTATTATTATTATTATTATTATTATTATTATTATTATTATTATTATTATTATTAAATAAATAAACAAATAAACATTAATTAACTAACCTTATAAAGGTTATAAACAGCTCCAGAATTTCTGCCACCGGGCATCCTATCTTCTCGGACTGCTTGAAGTACCATACCCTGTTCAATGCACTTTTTAAATCGACAATACTGACACCTATTTCTTTGAGTTTTTGTTATTTCACAACCACCTTCAGCTACACAAGTGTAGACCCTTCTATTTTGTACAGTCCTTTTAAAGAATCCTTTACATCTGTTAAATTAAATAATATTTTTATTATTATAATTTATATTAATAGTAATGATGATTATGATGATGATGATGATGATAATAATAATATTAACCCTTCGCATGTAATGATGCCATAATGTAATCCAGTGGCTTTGTCTTCACAAATCATACAGATCATAGGTGTTTCATCTTCTTCATGTTCTTGCGATGGTAAAGAGGTTGAAGCTGGTGTTGAATGTGATTGCATTGATTGTGTTACCGCTTCAGATTTAACTGCAGCACCATTTCTAACCCACGGTTGATTTGAACCAGACGCTGTTAGATTAAGTGCTTGCAATTGTTGTGCAGCAGGAAGTTGACTTAAATCACCGGCCCATAACCTTTCCATATTTAATGGTGGTCCAGAAGAATATGAAATACATGGTGGTTTACCGCGTGATTCTTGGCCGAGGTTCAGCAGCAATTGAGCAGCTGATTCTTCAGATGACGAACAGGATGCTGATGATGCTGTTGTCGTCCAAGATGCTGCAGGTGGTGGAACAGGTTCTAACGGAGGTGCTGACCATATCATGGTTCTAACACCACCAACCTCACCCATTATCACTGTGGGAGGAGGTCGGGGAGCTGAGGGGGCTGGTCTTTGCGCTGGTGGTTTCATACCTTCCGCTATAATTATATAAACAATTTATTACGTATGTACTAACTAAAATTTTTATAAATTTATTATTTTATAATACTTACACGCAGATAATGAAGATGATGTATTGTTGGAATTAGTACCTTGGTTATTTCCAATATTACCAGTAGATCCAGGTCCATTTCCTGACGGACTACCAGTACTACTAGGATTACCAGAAAGATTTTGTCCGTAACCAACACTGCTGATAACTCCATTAAGTAATCTCTGAGCTGCAAAACTCTGGACTCCAGAATTCTGTGACCAAAACTGATGATGAGCAAGGAGATGAGCTGGAACCGAAGGAGCTCGCGATCTTGGTGGTGTTGGTGGTTGCTGTTGTGAACTGTGTGATGAGTTACTACTTGGACTGGGTGCTTGGCTAATATTGTACTGGGAGGATGGACTAGGTTGACTCGAGATATCAACTCGAGAATTTCTATCACTTCCTCCACCTCCGCCTCCACCATCAAATACCGAGTTGTCTGAATCTAATTTTGTTTGACCTGATGATAATTCACCAGCTCGCTCTGGTGTCTGACATCTACTGCCAGGTTGTTCTTCTTGGCTCATTGGTGTTGTGGATACCGCATTACTTGTTTCAACACATGGTGATAGTGGTGCTGGTGTTTGAGTTCTACCTTCTTCATTAATTCTCGTGGAACTCATCACTGGTTCTGGAAAGACCGAATCTGGTGATGCAGTCTCACGTATATTATCATGCTGATGATAAGAAAGATTTGTCCCGCCAATTACTGAAACACTGGGACCACGTTGACCAGGACTTCGAGGACTTGGACTACCTCGAAGAAACTCGCTCTTTACTTTGACCACGGGACAGCCCGGCGAGCTGGGCATATTGACATCCGGTGAGGAGGTCGACGTATCCGCAATACTTTCCCCTGGAGCAGGAAAGGTTATGGGTGAAGGTGCATCCGTTGGTTGGATCCCAAGTGGTGATCCTGCTGATCCAAACGATACTGGCGAGTCTGAGAAAAGAATTTAAATATTTCTTTTTCTACTTTTTTTTTCTTTTCACCGCAAATATCGCTGTAATCAGCATTTATGTTATTATAAAATTTCATAAATTAATTTCAATTTAAACTTATTACCATTAAAAGACATTACTCTGAACCAAATTTGACATTGTGTCTCCCAAAACATTAATGAATTTATTGGATGGTCGGTCAGTAAATAAGGATTATGGTAAAAAGGGTAATGGTCATAATGATATTGAAGGAATGGTTCACCGTAAAATTGATGATAACAACGATAATGAGGATTAAAAAATCTTTGATTCGATACGCTATTAAATAATATATTAAAATTCATCTTAAATTATTTCAGTAAATCATTATATTGTAATAACGATAATAATTAAATAAAATCAGTAAAAAAAAATGCAACTGCGCTGTTCATCAAACGTCAGAAGTTCACGTGGTACCAAGAGATCAATGATTCCCGAGTAGTGTCGTTGCACCATTATCGCCATGTTGTTAACAGTCGAATAATTATTCTATTACGTGAATTAATTAACTTTATAATTATTAATAAACATATATATATATATATATATTTTTTTTTTAATTGTATTGCGGTAAAATAAAATGACCAAATTTTTTATTATTGTCCATCAAAATAAAAAAAAAATAAGAAAAATAACGTGTTAACACGAATGACGACGCAGTCAAACTACCCTACTAACAGCACGGTGCATAGCTAGGCTCTAACCGCGTGGGCAGTAGTTTAATCCCCTTCTTGGTCAGCCCACGCACATTGGTCTCCCACCTTGATACCGTTTGTATGTTTTGTCATATCCATAAATTAAAACCATCCCCAGTTATAAGAGAGAAGCAGCTGTCTTTAACTTTTATATATAAATTACATATGATGGGTTATAAGATTTCAGATTGAAAGGTCAAATTTTATCACGTATTTTCATGTCTTTTATTGGTTTAATTTTTATATTATATTTAATAAAAGATATATATATATATATATATATATATATATATATGTATATATAAATCATCTCACCGTCACTACTACATCGGGAGTCGACCTTTCTCCTTTTCAACTTGAGGTCTTGAAACAAGCTCATGTTGTCTAGCTCACACGGGCTGCTCGTAAGGGTCATAATTCCTGTAATCAAAAAATGAAAAAAAAATAAATAAAAATAAAACATTCATTTAATTATTCATATTATAATCAATTTCATGTATATTTATTTAAAAATAATTTACATTATATATTTCACTTTATTTACGCGCAAATTGATTTATTTCATTTATATTTACTTTGTATTATCATATAATGTAATAAGAGTATAATATTTATATATATATATATATACTTTAACGAAAAAATAAACATCATAAATCGTATATATTAATTCATTAATAATTAAAAAAAAAAATATCGTTATGCAATACAATGAAAGAATAAGTGTAAATTTTTTTTCATTTTTTTATAAAAAGAAAAAATGATTGATATAAATAAATTTAAAATTTGTTGATGTCGCTTAGATACTATTCCTAAGTAATAAACCGAAAAATCGATTTATATCATTACATTAATTTTTTAGTTTAATTAAAGAGGAAGAGAAAACCAGAGCAATGCCCGTATGTGATGTATATATGCATAATTAATGTTAAGGTAATTAATAAGGCTTTAGATTATTTCGGTAATACTCAGATCACATGTGAGTCTTGTGTCGGTTTGTATCGTCTTAATCTTCGGTTATACTCGGATTTGTTCGGTAGTTTACGCGGGCTATTATACACAACCGGCTAGTGTGTGGTGTAGTTAAGTTGGCGGAGACGTACATGGTGCAGTGGGGTCCTTGCTCTCTGTACCGTATGTGGGTCACCAGTCTCACACACGCTGCTATTCTTGCGTAACCAATGCATGCATGCATGCCACGCTCGCGCGCTTCTACTGCCGTGTCTCTTGTTGTAACTGTCGTTGTTATACTGTCGTTCGTTGATGAATTAAACTAGTATAAAACTTATTTAGTTTTTTATTATAGACTTATTACTTTATTCTATTCTATTATGTTAGATCTTCGTACTTGGAAGAGAAGGTAAAGACCTTCCTTTCCTTTCTAAACAACTTAAATAATCGATTGTTTCACTTTTTTTCCTTTTCCTTTTCATTCTATATATTATCTTAACGATCCTTGAGAGAATCTTTATCTAGAATTCTCACACGGCCAATGGTGAAAGTTGTTCTCCCACGATTCATTTTTTTTAACAATTTTTATATACATCTTTTATTCAATTATTATAAGACTCATATATTATTAATATTTTATGTTTTTAATCTTATTTAACTTCCGTATCGATTCCGTTTTTTTTTTTTTTTTTTTTTTTTACCAAACAAATATTGTTTAATTATTTATTACTAATAATTATCATTGTTTTTAGGAATCGTGTTGAAAGTTTTGCAGAGATCTAGTCAACTAAAATGAATCGTAAGTAGTAGAATAAATTAATACTCCGACGTAACTGTAACTACCATCAGTAATTCTGATTGATAGTTAATTTTTCTACTTTACAAAGAGCATTGTGTGGATCCCCTCTTATTATTTATAATAGAGAGTGAGAATCGGCCAGTGAGAGTTAGGCTCATTCGGTACATTGAACTTTTCAGTGAAAGTTTCTATTATACCACTGGCCTTACTTTACTTTTCCTACGGCAAGTATCGCTATGTTGTGTCATAAGTCGTGGTCAGAACGAGGAAGTTTTCCCGTTATCATATTATTTATTTTTATGTACATTTTATTTTACTATCATTTAAAAATACTCTAATAAATTAATATCACAGTTTTTTTTTTAACTTTTTTATATTGTTTGAAAACAGACGTAAAAATAAAATTTATGATCTGCAAATAAAGAGTTTAAAGTAAGAATTCAACAGTTTTACGTAACATTTACTTGAGTAGAATGATAGCTACATCATGTATGTGGTAGTAATCAAATCATACAATTGAGTAACGGGTTAAAGACCTTTTCTCAATAATTAAAAAAAAAAAAGTAATAAATATTTATTTATTTTTTTTGTTTTATTAAATTATGATAGAATAATTTCATACCTAAATGACGGCCTTGAAGAACACTCATTTTTGCACACATTTTTATCTCCCAATATTATAAAATATTTTATTTAAAATAACAAAAAGGATTCATGTATATCACAGTTGTATTTTTAAACCTATATCCATAGAACTAAACTTAATAATTATTATTATTTTTTCTTTTTCGATATTCACAAAATTACGTCAATTACAATCGAGATAGTTAGAGGTCAAACGAATTCTCGAGCCAACTCCATCGGCTCGAGGACACGTATAAAAGGCGGAGGCATCCTCGGAAACTTGACAGTGTGTAAATTCACTGTGACACAAATTCACAGTTGTAATAATTGTGTGAAACAAAACACAAATAAACTTATTATTGAAATGCATTAAGTCTTAGATGGTATTTATCAAATATTTATAAACTTGGTATTCACTATTGTACACAGATACTTATTTATTTTATAATTAATTTGTTTCATAACTTCGAAAGTTACAATTTTTTTTTTTTTTTTTTTCAAGTTTTAATAATTTATTATAATTTATTTGTTTATAATAAAGATGAATATGTATACATATATATTTATAAATATACATATATATATATATATATATATATATATATATATATATGTATACATATATATACATATATATATTTATATTTTGAGTGCAATGCACGGGCCTTTCCAACACAAATGTTTTTAGGACACTACGTGCGGACCACGCGCGATGACGGTGCCTTACTAAAAGTACCAATCAGCAGTGGTGGTAACAGTGACCTCGATACCGTTGTCCCCCCAATCTCAAGAAGGTGCCCAATGCCAAAAATTTAACGCCGCCCAGAACTTTCACTCTTCTCCTTTTCTCTGTAATTTTCAGTTTTTAACTATTTTTAAGTTTTTTTTATCCATCCATATGTATATATTTATCACACCCATTTTACTACACTCCAAAAAGAAAAAATAATTAACCTTCTAAAAATAAATTTATATTATATCATTTTTAATTTTTAAACAGAATTAATTATGATAATTAATTATTATTATATTTTAAATGTTTCACTTTCAACTGAAAAAAAAAAAAAAAAAGAAATCAATGAAGTTTATTTAATGAAAGTACAATCTACGTCATATTTATAAAAAGATTAACTTTTTTCTTTGGTTTTTATAAAAGTAAAAGTCACTCAAAAATTTTAAACAACGTAATAGTGTTTAATTAAAAAAAAAATGCATTTTTGATCCTATATAATAAAAAAACTAAAATTTCAATAAAGTATGTTTTATATATATATATATATATATATATATATATATGGTTAAAGAACTTGGATATAAAAGTAACTAGTGTTTAGAATATGAGACGGCTATCGTGGGTCGCAGCAGCCGACGTTTACTGCATTTATTCTGTAGCTGCACGTTACGAACTGGTCGGCCATGGCATACTTAGTAATGTCAATCACACGGGCTAAACGGTGGTAGTGGTGTGTAAACGTTTATATATCGAGAATCACGCGTACATACAGATATATACATATTACTTGCAGGTAACATATAAAGTTTGTAGCTACATTGACCGTGTGATAGTCGACCCTCCCCATCTTGCCTACCGAGCTTACTAAGTCCTCGACCCTCCGACCCTCTCGCGAGCCGAATACAACACTGTCTGTTTGTCAGTCTTGATAGTCTAGGGAAGAAAGCATTTACTTCCGGACCTGGATCAAACTAATACTTTCTTTTTTTTATTTAATTTTCATTTCTCATATTTTCATTGTCCAAATATATTTTAAATAAATATAATTATCAATGTGTAAAATTAAAAATCTAATCACTTGAAATTCAAAATTTTTTAAAACAATTTACACTTTATAATAAATATAAGTGTACTGATATTTAATTTATATATCATAAGATTATTACTTTTTATTTTTTTTTTTTTTACTATTTCAAATGTCAAACGATTTTTTGAATGTCAGAAAATATTTTTTAATATTGTACTATCCAAAATATCTATTTATATATACTTAGTTTTGATTATTCTAAATTCTAATAAAATTTGTATGAACATTTTTTTTTTAACTTTTGAAATATTTATTTTAGAAAAATATGTAAGTAGAAAGTTTGTTTATAAAATTGATTTAAAGTTATTTTGCAACATTTAAAAATAAAAGTGAAATACTTAAATTATATGAAATATATTTTGTATCAATTAAAAATAGGTTTTTTTTTTAAAGAAATTTATTCGTAGTGTATGAACTATTGAATTATACAAAACTTTTTTTTAACTAACAGAAAATAACTAAATTTATTTGAAAATCATCATTGTGTAAATATTTATCATCGTAAAAAAATTTTTACATACTTTTCTTTATTTAAATGATTAATCATATTTTTGATTTTCTTTATGAGTAAGATGCAGAATTCATATTATTTATAATCTTATAATTCGAACGTTAATGTTTATCAAAGATTTAGGTTCCTCTATATAAAATACATATTACAGTTTAAAAAAAAATATTTATATTAGATTGTATCAGAAAAAAAATGTATTTTTTATTTTACTTAAATACATCTCAAAAGTTACTTTAATAAAAAAAAAAAAAATTCAAAAATTTCAGCTCTATATCTCAAAAATTGAGCTAGCGCATGGGGGGGGGTCCCCTTTCCCATTTAAAATACATTGAAAAAAATTTGATTTTTCTATTTTGCAAATAACTTTGTCAAAAAAAATTTTTTCCGATCTTTGAATTCAGCAGTCTTGTAGGAATTAAATTCTCTACAAAAAAGGTCTCATGTGTCATACGCAGAAAGTTGATAGAAAAAAAGTGATGGGAGTTAAAACTTAGGGGGAAAAAGTCGAATTTTTAGGATGGGAAAAGGAAATTTTTTTTTTTCGTTTTTTCTTTAATTCTACAAAATCCTAGTGTAATTGAAATTGAAAATTAAGGTTTCTGGTATTTACATTCTTTAGGTTTATAATCCTTCAAAATAATATTAGACTACAAAATTTTTTCTAAATAATTAAATTTTTCTCAACTTTAGAGCTCAGCTCTGTAACTCTTTCTATGAGCTCTATTAAAATGACTGAGCACCATTTTCATAGATAATTCAATTGAACGGAATAATTCAATTCTCTATAAGAACTTCAATTGCAAAATAATAAAAAAAAATTCCTGCTAGTTAATGAATAAAAAAATAAAAAATTTTCATCCTAAAAATTCAAGTTTTTCCCCCTAAGTTTCAACTCCCATAACTTTTTTTCTATCAACTTTAAGCGTATGACACAAGAGACATTTTTTGTAGAGAATTTAATTTTCTACAAGACTATAGAATTTAAAAATCGGAAAAATTTTTTTGACAGTTATTTACAAAATAGAAAAAACAAATGTTTTTCAATGTATTTTAAATGGGAAAGGGAACCCCTCCGTGCGCCAGCTCAATTTTTGAGATATGGAGCTTAAATTAAAAAATTTTTTTTTTTATTAAAGTAACTTTTGAGATGTATTTAATTAAAATAACAAATAAATTTTTTTTTCTGATAGTCTAAAATATATATATATATATATATATATATATATATACTACGTATAACCGCCTATATTATGAATTTAATTGCGTAACAGTGGCCTCGAAACGTTCAAGAACCTTTTGAGTTTCCGGAGAAAACATACATTAATTTCGTCAATATTTTAACTGATAAAACATATAAATATATGTATGTTTATATCAATAACAATGCCATTGACCACTATAATTATATCTACATATTAATCATATAGACAAGTTATAATTATTATTATGAAACTCCAAAGTCAGTAGCTGTCAGGGACGTATGAGATCACCGTACGCCATCAGTTTCAAATTGAAACAATCAAGGAAGAACCTCGAGAAAATTCTTTAACTTTTTTTTTACAATGCCACTAGCTAAGAGCAGTATAAATACGAATACAAATCAAAAAAATATTCAAAAAATGAATTATTAGTTAATGATTAGTTAAAATGAAATGAAGTGGTTATAAATATTTTTAAAATAATATTAAATATATTTATTTGAATAAGAATATATAGATTTATAAGTACACCAGATCTCTGATTAAGAGTTCCGCAAACTCGTGCTTATAGGTAAGGCTCCCTAACCTATCCCAATAGTTTGGCGAAGACACGACACTAAGAGCGTGCGCAGTAGCGAGGAATCGACAACTTGAGTGGCCTCCGACGCGCGGATATTCATCAGGTACGTCATTTGTTTTAATTCTTACGACACAATTATTTATTAACACTTTAATTATGTATTTCTAGCCCAATTTATACGCTTACAATCGTATGTAATCCGTTAGTATTATATTACCGAATTTTTAATTTTTGAACTTAATTTTGTTCATTAAATAAATTCATGAGTTACTTTTTCCATTATTTAAAAAAAAATCTTTTACATATGACAATTTAAGAACTAATGCGTTATATATAATGTTGATGAATATTTTTATTTATCTAAATTTATTTGTTCATGAATATCCGGAAACTAACTAACAAAAATGGAAATGTTGACCTAGACCTTTACAATTTATTCTTACGAATTGTACTGACCTCAAAATTTTTTTTTTTTATAATTTTTCTTTTTGATAATTCAACGAGATAAATGTCTCAACTGCAGTTGAGCACCATGGTGCTAAAAAAAATTTTAAAATATTTTTTAAGTTACAAAAAAAAATTATTGTTTTTGCACTTTCCTTTTTTTTTCAATTCTTTTTCTTTCAATATTTTTAAGCAAAAAAAAAAAAAAATTTTTTTGTTGTTAAATTATACAACTTACATTTTTCTGCTTAAGACATCAAAAAGCTGAATTAATTCTTGAACTATACTAATTTTTTAGCTTAATCAATAAATAAATGCGTATTAAATTCCAAGTTATTTTTTGTCATTAATGCACAATCCTTGTAATTGTTCGTATAAATATATATTTTAATATAATTTAAATTATTAATAATTATCACACAATATTTTATTTAATTCAAAAAATATATTGTAAATAATTTTTTTTCTATTTATGAGCAGAGTGGCAGTGATAAATTTGAAGCAATAAAACAGCCTTTTAACTATTTCGTCATTCTTGTAAGTCGTTTATATTTGCACTAGCAAGCATATATACATGTCCTTGTACACCAGGACACGTTTACTTCACACATTTCATATTGTAATTTAGTTTATAAGTAATTATATATATATTTATATTATAAAAATAAAATCAGTTGGCTGCTTATTTATATTAAATTAATTCGTGGCAGTAATTATTATATTTAAATACTTCACTTTGTTCTTTTATTAATAAATAATCCTTTAATTTTCAGTAATAACAATTAACCTAATGGCACTTTAATTTAATTTAAAAATTTTTAGTTTTTTAATTAGAACACACTGGCTTTTTTTTTTTTTTTATTACTCCTACTTTAAATTATGATAAAATAAATTAAATCACTAATAATTTTGTTAAATAATTATTTAAAAAATAAATTTAAAAAATGAGAAAAAATAAAATCACGTTAATAACATAAAAATAGAAAAAAAAGTTTATAACAACTTGAAGATATATATTTATAAAGAATTAAGAGTCCAGTCGGTGGGCATGTTATCCAACGCACGTGGCCGCGTTTTAGTTTGGGAGTAACTCGGCACTCATCCGTGGTAGATAGACTGGATGGACTCGCGGGGGGCTAGATTTAAAACCAACGAGTTACTCCTGTGTATAGTTGCAGGCCGAGCGGAGTTGGCTTGGACAAAGTAGGGCGACGACTGGGACAGCGGCCACGGGCAAACGGTGCGCATACAGCGCACGGGGATAGAGACGACGGAGGATAGATTAAAGTAGAGGCGGTGGAAACTTTGTCCTCAGTGGAAGTGGAAATAGAGCCCTTCTCATGGGGCTTATACGCTACTGTTAGTAGCTAGCTGCTCTAGCTTTACCTAACATTCTGTTTTTTAGTGCTAGTACAACCGCTAAGTTAGCATATACTTGCATTCTCTGTACTCTATACATGCATCATTTGTCCAGTAACACACGCAGCTTTGCAAATATACAATTACCGCTGCTGCCACCGCCACTGCCACTGCCACCACCAAACAACTTTACAAATAATATACTATTGTTGTGTAGTATTACATGGTGTACAATTGGACGAGTGCCACGTGCCCGAACTTTTTTTTTTATCTAAATTAGGTTTTTTTTTTTTTAATATTTTAAAGATAAAATAATTTAAGAAATAAGTATTTCATCTTCTATATATAATATCAAATAAATTATTTTGTTACGTCACTTATAATTGTACAAATTAGTATCTTCAATTAGATATATATTTATTTTCACAAACGACAAATTATTATTTTTTTTTATTTTAATTGCTTATTAAAACTCTGAAACAAGTTGTAAATTTGCTATCAAGATTTAAATATTTTTTCATTTTTTTAAAGAAATTGATGTTTAAATGCAAATAACTCAAGTGCGTATCGGAATTACGAAAAATTTTTAAGAAATAATTTGTAGATGAAATCGTCTACAAAAAAGGTACTATGACATTTTGTTATAAATCTAATAGGTTCACCAAAAAAGTCAAATAATATATCGAAAGTTATTGTACTTTAAACTTGAGAAAACCTATGAACGGGTAGATGCATCAAAAAATGGTAAGAGACCTTTTTTGTAGAGCGTTAAATTTTTTACAAAAGTATCTATTAATCTATGCGATCTATTAATCTGTTAACATGTTAGAAAAACTCAAAGCTTGAAAAAAAATTTTTGTACGTTATTTAAATGGGAAGTTGATGGGAATGTTAAATGATAATATGTAACTAATATACTTTGAATTAGTTTTTGTAATTTTTTTATAACTCAATTATTGTCATTTCACTTAAATATAACTTTTGCATAATCGAAAATATACAGTCTTAAACAATATAATTGGGTAAGTTTTGAATAAACAAAAAAAACTTAAAAATTGAATTAAAAAATAAAAAAAGTATGTAAATAACTTATTATTTCTATTTCTCGGGTTATCTTATTATTCATTATGATACAAATTGATGGTGAAAAAATCGAGAAGCTTTATTTTTAATATTCAAGGGTCGCTCGAAAACGTCCAAGAGACAGTACTCGGAAACATTCAAAATTCTTGAGCGACGTATGAATATTTAAATTTTGGGTTGAAATTTTCAGCGTAGTCATGATTTCATAAATATAAACTATAGCTGCTACAAGAAAGAAAAAATTTAGAACAAAACATCAGGATTTCGATCATTTTTGATATTTTCAAAATTCGTGAGCGACCTCTTGAAAATTTTCATCGAGCTGATTTTTGGAGAGGCTTTTTAAATCATCTTAAACCAACAAATTTTCATAAGAGACTCGAAAAATAAAATAGCCGGTTTTTTTGGGTCACCCTAATATATACATAGTTATATTGTATAAAGTGTATGATTGGGTTAAATTGTTGTCGGAATCTTTCAAACACAAGTAGACTAATCTGGTATGGTCAGACTAACTAAAAGATTACGGTCAAATGTTTCAGTAAAATCATTGTACGGAAAATTAATGTCGATACGCTTTCCCAAGGGGCAAGGGTTGATCGCTTCTGTAGTGTTGACGGTGTCTGAGTAATCACTGAGTGCGTAAAAAAGTGAATTTGTTTTCGCTTTGCTAAACGCCGTCACATTCCATTTAAAAAGCTATGAGTACTGTATTAAATTCTAACACTTAAGATAGAGCATATAAGAAAGCGTTCAAGTTTATGATTGAAACAAACTACTTCCTATTTCGATATGACTTTTCTTCGTTTCTTTAATTCTTTATTTTTCTTTTTTTTTTTTTTAATACTTTTTGTTTTTTATTTGCTGATAAATTTCCAGTAGCATTCTTTTTTTAAATTTTATAATAATAATAATAATTATTTTATTTGCATAACCTTTGGTATCTTACAAATTAATTGTATTATTTATTATTATTTTATTACAAATTTGAACACAGTTAAGAATTTAATAATTTTCAATTAAGTTTTTAATAATATTATGAATCAAATTTTTCGATATCAACAAAATTTTTTTTTATTTGATTGAAAAAAATATTAAAAAATTTTAATTAAATAATATTAAATGATTTTTCAAATCCAATATAATTTATCTCTTGCCGTAATAGACATTATATCATAGCATCCAAAATTTGACAGATTACTGCATTAAATTGTTAAGTTTTACTATAAGTTTCGTAATAATTAGTCAAAATCAAAATATAAATTTAAAAAAAATAGATGTGTTACTAACAGAGTTATGGAAATGAAATAGATTTTTTTAACATATTTTTCTATATTTTTTTTGCTGTAAGTATTACAGAATGAATTATATATAATTTTTTTTAACTATAATTATAATTATAATACTTATTTAAAGAGAAGAAACATCTATAAATAATTTTATACTTGACAGAAGAGTAAATTGGAAAAATAGTTATAAGTTTATTGACCCAACGGTCACTGACGAGTCGGCATTTTTTTTTTTAACAATGGTGAAAGTCGCGCGGAAGCAAATGAACAAGACTATAGTGCTCTATACTACTGCTAACACTAAATATCCTTTCGTTTTCACAAAGAGAGGCTCGTGCTCTAAGCCTTTCACTCTTATATGTACGCCTCGTGCAAATCTTTTTTTAACTATACGCCATCAGACACTTCGATCACCGAGAAGGTCAAGGGCTATTATATATCTTTTTTTATTTTTATCTTAATATCATTAACACTTCACTGAAAAAAAAATATAGCTGTAAGAGCAATACCACCGTTAGGTAACACTGAAAAAAGAGTGTGGTTATCGTAACCATCTAAAGTATTGCTAATGCACTGTAGAAAATTTTGAGTCCGCGGTGTGGTGAGAATGATTTGGTGTTAAAATTTTCAATACTGTCGGTGTGAAAGTTACACGACACACCGTGTTAAATTTTGGATTCTATGAATTAGAACGTTCACACCACCAATAGTGTAAATGTATAAATTCTTTATTAAAAAATGTCGATTACTTCAACACTAGGTATTTAATTTTTATTTTCAAACCATCTACATCAATAATAATAATGATATACTAGTGCCGTAACTTATATTTTAACTTCAGATTGTATTCGGACAATATTTGAGTTAATAACACCGAACGGTGTAAAAAAATACTCATACCGTGTTAAAAGTACACCACTTGAGATTTAACACCGCCAACTCACACCAACCAGACCGTGTAAAGTCGTCGGGGGCCATTTTCACACGAAATATTTTATTGTGTGGTGGATAGTTGTCATAACAAAATGTATCGTTAAATTGGCAATACTAGATGGCTGCATCAACTATCTTTAATTTTAAATAAAAGTATTATCAATTTAATCGTACTATTTGGTTATATTCCTCATACTTGCCCAGAAAAAAATTTAACTTGAATTGAGAACTTTTTTTTATTCAAAATTGAATTCTTGTTTAAAGTTATTCCGTTTTTTTAATTCGAAAAAATGATTGTTTGCATCAAAAAACGAGAAAAATTTTCATTTAACCATTTTAATCTAACCTAACTATAAATACTATGACAATGGTGTAGATGTCTCTTTATTTGCCATGGTTTGAACTACATATAGCCTCCATAGTTTGAACAGTCAAATGGGGGTATTTAAAAACCAAGAGACTGATTTTCTGGGACTGACTTCGTACCACTTTGTTTTCAAGTCGGTAATATAGTTGGAACAAGAATATGAGGTTTTCTGAGCAAAATATTTTTTTTTCAATTAAACACCATACTCGGGTCAAGTATTTAAATTTATCAATCGAAGGAATTTTTTCTCGTATCAAGAATATCACTTTTAAGAAAAAAATATTCTTGAACCAAAATAATTTTTCTTTTTTATCTTAATATTCTTTAGTCAAGTAAATTTTTCTTGATTCAAGTTAGCTTTTTGGGTGATTTGCTGCTTTAAAGATTCATACAGATTTCTATTATAGCAATCCATATTGATTCCGGATTGTAAGTATATCAATATGGAATGTTAATATAGCAAAATATGTATTGCTGTAGCTACCATATAGATTTAAAAAGTAATATGTAAAGTTTAAAAAGTTGTAGATTGTTAATATAGCAACGTTTTATTTATGTAAAGTTTTGATTGCAATATCACCTAAACAATTTTTTGTTAAATCAACTATCTATATACATGGTAGCTACAGCAATATATATTGATATATTAACAATCCGGATTTCTATATTAAGAGGGACCATTATTGTGACCGCCTGATAAAAAGATGATTTTTGGGAATTTTTTTAAAGAAAACTACGCCGTGTAGCAATCTTTATATAGTGTGAGTTTAATATATATATAGTTTGTTATTGTTGACAATCACAAATTTAGGATAAAATAGATTTTTGTGCATATTTTAATAATTTTTATTTCTACTTACAAGTAAATCGCATTTAAAGAGAACAAAATTGTCCGATGTGTGCTAGTTTCGATATCATAATTTTTGAGGGTTCTAAGGCTACTAGCAAACCCATCATTAATATAAGTTAATATCAAAAAATTATTTTTTTGCTTGTTTAATATCATTGGATAAATGTTCAAAATTCATAAAAATGACTTCCGGTAGGGGCACCACAAGTGATTCTGAATCAGAAGGCAGAATGACGGGCCCACGGGGCACATGAAAAGGCAACGTAACTGGTAGATGTAGCGCAAAGAGCTCACAAAGCACTTTGCAGCTATTATGCGACTCGTTAGTCACAAACAGCATACTTGAAAAGCTTGAAGCGTTGTGTGCGGACATCAGAGACATCAAGGACGCGATGAAGGATATGAAATCATTGCGTAAGGAATTTGATACACATTTAACAATTTATCAAGCTGATAATGAGTTGCTGAAAGATCGAATTGCCAAGCTCGAGAAAAATAAAGATAAAAGAGAACGTCGTGCCATTGAGAGGAACGTGGTGGTTCGTGGAATGGATCAAAAAATGAACAGAGAGAAATTCGAGGAGTTCTGTAAGAACACACTTGGAGTGGCAGTAGAAGTGGTAGGTGTCACGCCGATTAAGATAAGAGTGAAGCTCAATCTCACAATTATTGAACTAGCCTCAACTGAAGACAGGGAAAAAATCCTTAAATGTAAATCAACGAAGCTCAAAGGAACTAAAATCTCAATCAACCAAATTAGTGTGGGAAGATGCTAAGGGCCTGGTCCCGCCACGGAATCACACATATCCCGTAAGAAGCCTGGATCAGCCGTTAAATTAGCAATAGGAAGTCAGTTCGGAGCAGCCAGCACATTCTCAAGCTATCATTCAGAAAAATCAGCAGACAGATGCAATAGCCAACGGAATGTAAGTTATAGGAGCTCAGTAAGTAGTATCAACAGTGCAATACTAGGAACTAAATGTCTTTTTTGGAATCTAAAGGGAGTAAATAATTTCTTTGCATTCGACAGCGATGATGATCGTAATCTAATTTCAGACTGCCTGGTGGTTGGTCTTTTAGAGACATGAGCAACGTCACAGTTTAAAGTACCGGTGTTCATCAGTCATATGGAGTGCTATCAGTCCCTGGTCACGAAAGAGCATGCAGTTGGCTAGGCCATTGGGGGCCTGACTCTCCTAGTTGACAAAATTAAATCGAAATCCCCCGCCTTACTGGAATCAAACAGCATGTGGATAGCAGTAAAAGGAAATGTAAACGGAAAAAATTGAATTATCGTAAATGTATACCTGAAAGACATATTTTTCAAGCACAAATTGGAGGCGTTGGTGGAGTCGCTAAGAGAATGGACAAATGTTGAGGGTTGTGCCCTGGTGGTTGGAGGTGATTTTAACTCCAGAATTAGTGACAGTAATCAGCTGGACGATGAGCTAGTTGGCTCAGCATACTTAACAGGAACGAGAGCTCCAATGGACTCGATGATCAACAAAAATGGAGTAGCATTGGTGGAGGCAATGGAGGAACTAGGATTGGTAGTACTCAACGGACGTTCCATATCAGATAAAATAGGTGGTCTAACCTTCTTCGGCAACACGGGAACGTCGATAATAGATCAGATCTGGGTCAAGGCAGATTGCTTGGATTTATTTACCGACTTTTACATACCTCATATGGGGTTATCTCATCATTGGCCAGTGGTTGCAGTAATGTAATTGGAGACCAACAACCAGGAGAGGACAAATCAGCCCAGAAGCCTCAAGTTTTCAATCCTTAGATGGGACAGAAATGGAGCAGAGCAATACCGGAAAGAACTAGCAGATATTCAGCCACCGAAGTTGGATAGTGTGGAGGAAATGGTGAGTTGGATAACATCATCGATTATGGCGGTGTCATCTAAAGTGAACATGTTGTGAGTTAAAAAGAGTGGAAGACGTGAACGTGCCAAAAACCTATGGTTCAATCGGGATTGTGTGCAATAAAAGAGAGAAGAACATAGAGCCAGAAGAAGATGGTACAAATATGGTTGTGATCAGCTTAAAAAACAGTACATGGCAGCCCGCAACGTTCATGTTGACGTGGTTAAAAAGGCGAAGAAGAAACATGCTACTGACACGCAAGATGAGTTGTCAAAGGCAAAAGATATGCAGAGCTTCTGGAAATCCATAAGCAAATATTAACCAGCTTCAATAAAACGTAACCCGATAACAATAAACCAGTGGGAAGATTTCTATAACAACGTTATGCCACCAAATGCTGAAGATAACTTCTGTTTCCAGGACTGCCGACATCCGTTGCTCGATCTTATAGTTACTGTGGATGAGGTGAAGAACATTCTATCCTAGGCGAAGAACAATGAGTGCCCAGGGTCTGATAGCATACCGGTAGAATTCTACAAAGAGTTGTCTGAGAGCTGGATCATTTACTTAACAGACTTATTTAATGAGATACTGACATCTAGGAGAGTGCCCGAGGAATGGTGCAAAGCTAAACTCACGATGCTGCACAAAAAGGGCGATGAGTTGGACCCGCTAAACTACCGAGGAATCACGTTTGCTAATGCCAATGCAAAAATTTTTACTACCCTGTTAGCGCGCAGACTATACCGTTGGGTTGAGGATGCTGGTGTTCTTCCAGAAAGCTAAAATGGATTTAGAGCGGCAAGATCATGTGAAAACAAATTTATTCAGTCAGCTAAAATTGCAGCTGCACTGGCTAAGAATGGCTGTTTATTTGTCACCTTTATCGATTTCCGCAGAGCATTCAACCCAGTCGCACATGATATATTATAGAGTAAATTGTTTAAACTGGGAGTGAGCAGCCGACTAATTAGAGCTATCAAGAATCTATACGATAAAGCGGGGTTTCGGGTAAAGGTTAACCAGACAACATTCCCAGAATTCGTGGACATCACCAAATGAGTACTGCAAGGGGATCCTCTAAGTCCACTTCTATTTATTTTGCTACTAGCGGATATCAATGTTTTTTTTTAGGCAGAGGGGCACTATGAGGTTACTGAGAAGATGCTAATATTACTCTTCGCAGACGACACAACTTTAATAGCTGAGGATGTGCCGAAAATGCAAAACTTGCTGAGAACATTCGAGAAGTACTGTAAGATCAACCGATTGACTGTAAATGCTGCTAAAACTAAAACTGTGGTCTTCAAAAAATCGGGAAGACTTCCAAAACTGCGTGTCCTGAAACATCACGGTCAACTTATAGAGGTGGTAAAACAGTACACCATACCTTTGGGTCCCTCTCAATTCATCGGGTCTGTTTAAAATTGCAATACAGCATTTTACATCGAGGGCGAGAATAGCCGCATATATTATGTGGAGTATGCTGTGTGCTAGCAGAACGGAGGTTTGCAAAGAATTATCCTATATAATGCGATGGTAGCGTCAATAGCACTGTACGCATCGGACATTTGGGGTTTGAGACACACTGATGACATGGACAGAATTCAACGTCAATTCTATAAGAATCTGCTCTTCCTTTCCAAGAGTACAGCGGGCTATTTGCTGAGAAGGGAGACGGCCTCTTCATATTTGGAGCAGCAAATAATAAAAAGAGCCTTATTATATTGAGCGAAGATTACGGACCTCCCGGACTCGAGGTACCCTAAGAAGATCTTGAACCTACTGGTTCTATTAGACAGATGCAGCAACAACTCTCCTCAGCACAATTGGTATTCTGGACTAAAGTAGAAGGTGCTTGAAGTGGGCGCCGACGATCTTTTAGCCAGTTCTTCTGGCGTGGCCATCAAAACGGCAACCACTCAAATTCTAGCTATGCTAAAGGAGAAACGTTTCAATAAGGACAACCATACGATTGCCACCACTAGTGCCTAATTTAATCTAATTTTTTCATTTAACAGTGGATAAGTTTTTTAAAAAAAAGGTAAGAACAGTTTTCAAGATATTCAGGAAACTATACGTTTTTTTTTTTTACACTTGGTAGATCTCCAGCATGTTAATTATGCACTTTTTGATTGTTAATATCTCATTTTACAATCGGTGAAAAAATTTCGTTTTTTTTTTTTCATTAAATATAAGAAATTTTTGTTAATCTCATGTTTTAATTTCATCGCATTCCTAAGAAAAGTCATTTTGCGAGTTAACTACCTTAAGGATATATTTGTGAATATATAAGAAATACCTGATAAAATTTTTCGATCAAAAAATTAAAAATTCACTAGTGTAGAGTTATAGTCGTACCACTTTTTGGGATAAGTGGTATAATGACTATATCACTCTGAATTAGTGAATATTCACTAATTTTCATTAATACAGTTTTAGAGTGCCCACTGCTGCAGTGATAGCAACCTTCACAGTTCACGAAATCAAAAAAACCAAAGAGTTGATTAAGCAAGAAAGTATTGTCCGTACCATGAACCTCGATCAAAAAAAAAAAAAATTGAAATTTAACAAAATGGCGTAATTTCTAAAACAAAAGTTTAAAATTTCGCGCAAAAATTTGATGATTTTTGACTTACCACAATTACATTTTTTATTCGATCGGAAAACAAAGATTCATAGTATGCAGAAACACATAAAAGAAGCTGCAATCCGAATTAAATCGGATAATTTGTCATCGAGTTATAACTACAGCAATTTTGAAAAATGTAGTTTCGAAAACACATGAGCGATTGCTCTTCAAATGGCTGTAACTCAAAAAAATGATTTGAGATATGCCCTTGAAATTTTAGTATGTTATTTTTGAAGATACATCACTGAGAGAACAATTTATTTGAGCCAAATAAATAGATTTATTTGACTGAATAAAATAATTTATTTTATTCAAATATATATTTGTTTATAGTTAACAAATCTTGATTGAAAAAGAATACACTACGACTGGTGGCGTTACAGTGCTACCATCCAAATACAGATTTGTTAACTATAAACAAATCACTACTTCATTCAAATGAATCATATCTTTTTCTCAAATAAATACTGATTGAGTCCTTTCAAATATGGGATTGACATCTCAAAATTAGAGAATAATAATAAAAATAATATATGAATATAAAAAAAGGAATAAAGTAAATAATGCAAATGGCATTATACAATTTAAACACTGGATGCATTTACCTTTACTGTAACCTCGTCTTTACAGTAGCACTCACACGATAGGAAAGAATATAAACAATAGGACATTATAGAATGATAATTATTTAACGAGGAAGTAAATCGTCAGATTGCAGATGATTTTATCCTCGATAGAATTCTGTAGTTTGAGAACCTAATAAAAAATATCCTCGATCACGAGGTACGAAACTTTCTCTTTGGAAGATTCGAAACATAACTAATGCAAGTTGAAAGGATCTGTCTTTATTATATTGTAATGTATTCTTTCTTTTATTTTATTATTATTTGTTATGATAGAACTATAAACTTTAAGTATAATGATTTTTTATAAACCTACTCATTATTTCTACAAACATATAATTATTTATTTATTTGCATTTTTTTACTTAATAAAATAAATAAATTCATATATTAGGGATATCGGGGCAAGATGGTACTCCCGGAGAAAACGCTCTCCAAATTTGATAAGAAAAAAAAATTTTATCGTCAGGTTTTTATACGTTTGATATATTTTTCAAGTTTCAGATTGAGATAAACTATCTAAGGCATGACAGCAATTAAAATAGTGTAAAATGATTTTTCATCAGTAAAATAGTCGAAAAAAAATGAAGTGATCGTAAAGCACACTCAGCATTTTAGCGTTTAAGGTTTGCATTTCTTAAGCGTTTTTGAAAAAATTTTCAAATGAGTTAATACATAGAAAAAACACTTCAAATGCATTAAACTAACGTTTTTCCAAGTAAGCTTAAAAAAAAAAAATGTCTGAAAAATATCGCCATTCTTATCATAAATAGTAATATATATTTAATTTAGTCAATTTAATATACATACGTTCTGAAGTGTTTATCAATGAAATTACTTACTAAATAAATAATAATACTGTAGATACTATAAATTATAAATGTGATAATGAAAAAAAAAAAGTAGAAAATAAAATACTTATAAAAAATGTTTGAACACGGAAAACCATAACACGCACACGATTATATTATAACGATAAGAGTAAAACTAGAACGCACGTAATCGGCACACGTAACTGTAAATTTCCCTTCGTTTTCACTTAACCAAGACAGAAGTCCATTGACTCTCTCTCTATCCCACTGCACTTTATATAATACACAGCTTATATATATATATATATACAGAAAGAAAGGATTTCTTGTCGCAAATAAATTTTTTGCATTATGAATTGAAAATAATAATTTTTTTTTAACAAGAAAAAATTTTTTCTACTCATAATAAAATTTTTGTTTTTAATTCATAATACGAAATTTTTTTTGCGCTAAGAAATCCTTTTTTTCCGTGTATATGCAAATTTATACTTATAAATAATTATTACTAAATAATTGATACCAAAAAAAATTTCTGTGTGATTATTAAATTTGAAATAAGTCAAAATATCGCCATAAAAAATTTGTTAGTTTAGAAGCTAAAACGATAAAAAAGTATAGTACGATGCAAAGGGTTCAAAAGACACTCACTAACTGACGTCATCCCCATAGGATTAGAAAAAAAATAGGGGAGTATAACGAGTGGTTGATCAAGTAACAAGGAGGAAAAATAAATTGAAATACATACGTATGAACCCACCCTGAAATTACGAGAAGCCGTTGGTGAAAACACTTCTTGAATCGTCATCATCAGAGTAGGAGAGCTCGCTCTCTTGTAGAGGGATGTTGGGGTGAATGACCGACCTAGACTCCTAATTCGAGCTGTGCAAAGCATCAGTGCCGGGGTCGTATCGTTCAATTTTATAAACATGGATTCAATCTTTTAAATAGACAATATTCAAAATTTCTCTATAATTATATATTTTGTAAAAAAAATTTGATTCATTTTTATGATATATCATAAAAAAAAATAATATTTATTGCTTAATAAGCATAGGAATTATTTCAATCTATATACTTTGTTTTTGAACTTGATAAAAAAACATGTCCCATATGGTAACCAGGTTTTATTATCGTTTTTGAAGTTCATTTTTGTAGTTTATTGGCGTTTATTGTCATTATTTTTCTATGAATTACTCACAGATGGAACAAACAAAGTTATGTAAATTTCGACAGAGTTCATTGTAATTGAATTGATAGTAATATTTATTTTATTTTTAAATTAAATAAAGATATATATATATATATATATATATATATATATATATATTGAATAAAATGAAAAGAAAGTTGTGATAAACCACGTGGTCCGTATTGATCCTCTCGGTTGCCGTGACACTCGGCGATTTTTTTTTGTTCCTTTTTTCTTGCCACTCAAACATCTCTTTCGAATCTACTCTTTTTGCTTTTCCATCCCTCACTTACTCTAACTCTCTAACATCTTTACTCTACGGTAAAACCGTTCAATAAGTCTCTCTCACTTGGTTCTGTGAAGGGTGGCAGCCCAGTGCCCCTGCCGAGAGGTCGTTCACCCTGTAAGTAACGTACAACACAACTTCTTTCGTTATTTTTAAACTTTTCTGAAATACAGTTTATTTTGAACATTTATATTACTGCTATAATTATATACATTAAGTTTATAAATTATTCATTTTTTTGAAATAATTCTCATTAATTGAAAAAAAATATTTAGAAATTTTTCAATTCATTTATTAAAAATTAAATTCGAAAGACGACAAACTAATTGAATGTGATAGTAATCGTTACGTTTTTACAGTGTTTGTTTTCAATATTTGAACTATAGATACACAGAAAAAATAACAATTTCACATAGCAACGCGGTGCTATGAACGGAAAACGATAAATTTGACGAAATTATGTAAAAACTATAGTTTTAAATAATCATATTTTGAAGTATAATTCTTCGCAATTTGAGTTGAGAGTGGAGGAAAATCAGTCATAATTTTTCAATAAACAAAAATTAATTTTGTATTCTTGTAAATGTTTGATTACAGTTGCTAGAAAAAAATATGGGATAAAATGGTCACCTCAACTAATGTGACCATTTTCGAATTTTAGCCAAAAAAACTTTTTCGTGTTTACTAAAATTGGAAATAGTATAAACGAAAGTCTTAAGAATTTATCACTATTAAATAAATTTTATCTTTTGATATTAATCTTGATCAATCATTTCATTACTTTTACTATTTTTACTAAATGTATAATAATAATAAATTACAAATAGTTCTTCAGAGAGCCAATAAACTAATCGCAAATTTACAAAAAAATTAAAAGAAAAAATAAAAATTTTGTTCTCGAGTTTATTTTACCCTTAAGTCTGATTTTTCATCAATTTGTAATAAAATAGCTTAGATTATGAACACAAAAAAATTTTGAAATGGTCTTCCTACACATTTGAGATGACCAACCTACCTCGTATTTTTTTAGAAACTATAGATAAAAATTAAAAAAAAAAAGAATTTTTGCTATATATGAAGTGGTGTCTTATATTGTCACACACTCTCTTCTGTAATCTAAAATATATTAATGGCTCAATAATTATTACAATTTTTAATATTTTCATTGAAAACTATAATTATTTCAGTTTTTTTTTCGTATTCAAATTTCTATTTTTAAATTAAAGATATAATTTTTTTTATTTCTTAGTTGATGTTGATTTATCTCTATTCATAAATATTCCACCAAAAAAAATATTTTATTAAAAAAATGTTTTTTTTTAAGTTTTTGAAATATAACAAAACAAACACAGACTAAGATATGGAATAAATACACTTACGACGTTTAAAATCTCTTTTTCGGGCGATATAAAATTATTACGTCGAAAGGAATGGAAAATGATGATAATGAAAATAAAAAAAAAAAAAAATGATAAGATAAGATAGGAGAGTAAAACAAAAATGTGACATTTAGCCTACATTTAAGAGTGCATTGACCCCTAATAGAAATTATATATATATATATATATATGCACAAGAGTCAATTTTCTATCACCGTTATATACTTTTGCTTATTCTACACCTGCGCATAAAATTTACCACGTGGTCGCGTCTCACCACGTGACGTATATACGTATGGCAAACCCGAGAAAAGCCTCGAGGGCCAGCAGCGAGATTTAAGGGGGATGGCTATCGACCAAGGGCAAGGCCGAGGGCATGCGTAAACCTCTCCTTTTATCCCCCATTCTCTGCGCATTCTCTTTATCACTCTCTAGTCTTGAATCCTTACTTTATAAATTTTGTTGAATTATTTTTTTTTTTTTTATTAATCATTACACAACAAAAAAATTTATATATATGTAAATAAATGACTAAAAATTTTTTAGTTATATATGTTTGTATTCAAGTTATTAAAAATAATTAATTTGATTAAATTTCGACAAAATACGTTACTAAAATTGCATATTGTTCCGGATGTTTTGGACAGCCCTGGATACTTGTATTGTGCGACAATGCCAAGGGCAAGGGCGTCCTTTCCAATCCCTCATCTCGCACCCTTTCAATTTCGCTTCCTCTTTCTGTCTTTCTTCTTTTCATCCGTCTCGTCAAATAAGGACAACGACCCCGTAGACAGGATAAAAATCTTTGTATTAAAATCTCGATTTTTTTTTTTATATGATACTAATAAAATTTTTATAATCAATAAAAATACATATTTATACAATATTTATATAAATATTAACTTTGGCAAATAAAAATTTCAAAATTATAATAATAAATTGATATTACTATTTAGTGTTGATATATTTTTATTGTTATAGTAAGAAAATGATTTTAATGAGTTATGGTATTGTTGGCATGATTATTACAAATAATCAAATAGGATGTAATAGATGGAGAAAAAAAAACGCGTTGGTGTCACATCACAAATAAATAGAGAAAGCTATGATTGGTTGTAGTAGTACCGCTTGCGCAGCAGCACGAGGTTAACGCACCCGATCGTTTTTACTCTTTGTACACCGTTAACGATCGTTGCTCTAGTGTTACGTAAAAGCATGATCTATTCTACGTCGACGACCATCACCACGATGGGGTTCATGTCGTACTCTTAGTTCTTATCTATACCTACTTTTTATTATTATTATTATTATTATTATTATTATTATTATTATTATTATTATTATTATTATTATTATTATTATTATTATTATTATTATTATTATTATTATTATTAATATTATTATTATTATTATTACTATTATTATATAATATTATGCTATTCGATAGTATTATATAGTAATAATAATAATAATAATAATAATAATAATAATCGAATTCGTTAAATATAATAAATAATTTAGGAGAATAAAATAATGAATTATCATATTTTAACTTTCACTAAAACTTTTATTTCTGTTGAAATTATTAATTATTTATTAATAGTTTAAACGTACAATGGAAATCGTACGACGATTTATACGAATGATCAGATAGATTAAGGTCGATCATTGGATTAGGTAAGGGATAAAACAGGAAATGATGTTGAGAGACACTGATGGGAAGAGAAACTTTCTGTTGGCTTCTCGCCACCGGCATTTCATTATTCTTTTTAATAATATTATCACACAACAAAGTTGTTGTAGTCAATAACAATCATAAAACACTGAAATTAATTGTTATTGTTTAATTAAATTTTTTTCTATTTTAATAACTTTTTAACTTTCCTCTAAAAAAATAGTAAATTTTCAAAAATTCGGGAAGTTAATTATTTACCCTAAATTTCGAGAGCCGAGTTTTCTTCAGATGTCAACGTTTTGAGGTCCTAGGAAGCTATTCCCACCATTTTCTGAATAATGACCAATTTTCCGTGGGCGCGCGCGCGTGTGTGTGTGTGTGTGTGTGTGTGTGTGTGTGTGTGTGTATGTGTGTAAAATCTCCATATCTCTCGAACGAATTAACTGATTGAGACGGTTGAGGTGGCAATCGACGCGTTTTATTGAGTTCTAGAGCTAATCAGATTTTGGAATTGATTCATCTAGTCTTTTTCGAGAAATTTCCAAAAAAACTAAACAATTTTTTTTTTTAATTCTTTCGACGACGGTTTCTCTTGAACGAATGACCCGATTTTGATGGCTGAGGTGGCATCTTACGCGGTTTATAAAGTTTTAGAGCTGATTAGATTTTGGAATCAATCCATTGAGCTCATTAGAAGTTATCCAAAAAAAAAATTTTTGCAAAAATTTTATTTTTGGAACATTTCCAAGCGCACCCTATCTATCAAGCTCAATTTTCAACAGCGTGTAGGAATTGTCGAGCAGCGTCGAATGCCACCTTGAAGATCAAAATCAGTTCATCCGTTCAAAAGTTACAGAATATTTACATACATATGTACGTACGTACATACACACATACATACACTCGGACATCATCTTGAAATTAGTCAGAATAACTTCCTAGAACGTCGAAACGTCAAGATCTGTTAGAAATTCGGTTTTTGAAAATCGGACCGAAAACAATTTCTCGTTATTTTAACACCGAGGTATTTTTTTAACACCGGTACAGAATATTTACACTGGCGGCAGCGTTATTTTCACACCGCTTTCGGTGTTGACATTTAACACCGCCGATTTTAACACCTACACCGCTTGGACTTACCCCGGTGATTTTTTACAGTGTATTGGCGCCCATACAAAGTCGCCAAGCTTCGAAATTTTCCCATAGATCGGCCGATGCCTGGTTTGCAATGATTGGCGAATAAATAGCTAACTATACTGGCCCGTGCATGATGAATCATTGGCAGTCGTCTTTTTGCATATAAAAACGGCGCACAATTAACCGCCGTTCGTTGGCCAACGGTTTGATTAAGTGCTCTTGATACCAAGCTTTGGCCGATGATTGATTGCCACGATTGGCCAATGCTTGCGACTACCATGTTTGGCATACCGTTATCATACGATATTTAGCCGATCTTCGGCCGATGCTTGAAAATTGGCAGCCATTCACGACCCAGTAATGGGCCGATTCTTTTTTTTTTATATGGACAACGAAATATTAAAAAAAAAACAATTTAACTTATTTTTCCCGAATAACTCATATTGTTATTTATCAAATAAGTCAAAAATTATACCGGTTTTTTGTCTTAACAGTCTCTTTCAATCGTTAAATAATTTATTGCATGTAGTCAATCGATTAGTTTAAATAATCTTGTCAACAAAATAATTCAAAAATCACCGTTTCTACATTTTTCTTGGATATTTCATATGTTAACGCTCTGATTCAAAACTCATTTAACTCTCTATCTTAATAACTTTCATTGATTCCTGTCCGAATACATTGATTTTATCAAGCATAATGAACAAAAATTAAAAAAACGCTCGTTTATTAATTATTTTCTGTTTCTTGAATGTTCAAAGCTTACATTGAGAAAAAAAATCTTCTTCTGACAACTAAATTTTAGTTATAACAACAAAATGATTTGATTGCCCATTGCCAATCATATATTTGGTTGTTTTAATGAAAGATTTTATAATCTACCAATAAAAAAAATTATTAGAAACTACAAAATATTAAGTAAAGATAATTACGCGTTAAGTAGCAAGCATAAAATCAAATTGACTACCTTTAGAGCTTATAAAGTAGTCATAATGAAATATATTAGTGAGCCTTAGAGAATAAGTTATTAATAATAATTAAATATTATTTTAAAATGACAGAAAATCTATTTAACAATTAAATAAATCCATATTTAGAAAAATGATTTATTTCCTTAACACATATTTTTTTTTGTCCTTTTACAAAAATTGTTCAAGGAAACACTAATGTCATAGTGTAATATAGGATACCTCTATATTACTATCAAAAAACGGTTATCGTCTCTATGCTAACATTCAGTGGGTAACCCGTCCCATAAATACTTTAAGTTGGGAATATAATAATTCTGAAATAAGTTTCTTACCAGGGACACTACAAGAGGTGGGCGCGATCTAGCGGTGAGCACCGAATTACTCTCGTTGCTGCTGCCTAGCACTATAACTTTTTAAATCAGTAATCATTAGGTTTAAATATATATTTATTACCTTTGAAGAAATATATATATATTTATTCTAAATGAATATATTTTTTTGTGTCTAAGTAGTATTTATTAGAGTTAATATAATAATATTTTGCTTTAATACTTGAATTTGTTGGCACTAAAAAATAATTTAGTTGTCTATTAAATGAATATTTTCTTAACTGTACCAAATGATTTTATTATCTTAGAGAGAGAATTCTTAATGTCAACCAAATAGAGTCTATTAAATCATTTGTTAAAAATGAGAAAATAGATTATGTTGACGTTATCAAATTTAGTTGTTCCAAATAAATTTTAGTTTAATAGAATTTAACAAAACCAATTTAATTGTACGAAGAGAAATTTTTTCTCCGTGTATAATTTCTACAAAGAGTATGAATCGTAACTTTTTTAAGTTCGAAGAGCTCTTCAAGCTTGGACAAAATATTCGCAATACTGTTTTCAAGCTCGAGGAGCTCGAAAACACTTAGAAGTTCTCAGACTTATTTTTACATTTCGGACCATCGAATAAATTTATAGACTAATAATTTCGTCCGGATTCATTTCGAATTTGTACAGTGTTGTATTACAATTTTTTATAAACTAATTGAATAATTACATAATTATTAAAATAATTCAATGTCAATTGTAAAATGAAAATATATCAATAACATCTGTAACGGAAGTGCAAAATGACTAACGGTTGGTTGGGTGGCATGAGAATTAAACGGTACATGAACAGAGTAGTCAGACAAGTTTTCAACCTTTACGTCAAGCCACTTTCACTGACACTTGGTTTACGTACAGTATTAAACTCTCGATTTCTCGTCGACAATATATATATATTAGGGTGATTCAAAAAATAACAAATTTTTTTTTTCTCGCAAACAGGTTTAAAAGTTTCATTTAGATAAAAAAAGACGCCGGTGAAAATTAGAGCTCTTAATATCAACATTAAGAGGTTCCGCATTGTACTTTTCTATTTTCCATAAGAATAACATGAAAAAAATTTTTTTTGCGTCTTCTGATTTTTATAAGTAGCTAACGATGCGTCATAGGAATAATTGGCAGGCATATTTTTGTAGGTAATTGAATGCTTTACAAAAAAAGTTTCTTATCGTTTTTTGATAAATCTATTTGTTCAAAAGTTATTTGAGGTTGAAGTTGAAGTCATATTAAATTTTGAGATCTTTTTACTTTTCCGTCGAAACTATCAGACCTATTACAAAATATCATGGGACCTTTTTTTGTAGACAATTTTATTTCCTAGAAGTTATTCTAGTAAATTTTTTTCGAATTCCGCATTGTTTTCTAGTTATTTTCATTTTAATGTCAAGCTCATAAAAAAAAATAGTCTTCTGATCGATTTTAAGAACTTGACATTAAAATACAAATAACTAGAAAACAATGCGGAATTCGAAAAAACTTTACTGGAATAACTTCTAGGGAATAAAATTGTATACAAAAAAGGTCCAATGATATTTTGTAATAGGTCTGATAGTTTCGAAGAAAAAGTAAAAAGATTTCAAAATTTACTTTAAATTTGACTTCAAACTCAAATATAACATTTGAACAGATAGATTCATCAAAAAATGATGAGACTTTTTTCGTAGAGCATTCAATTACCTACACATGAGGTTCAAATTTTTCATACAACGCATCATTAGCTAGTTCTAAGAATCAGAAGACCCCAACAAAAATTTTTTCCATGTTATTCTTATGGAAAAAAGAAAAGTGTGATGCGGAATTTCTCAATCTTAATATATTAAAAGCTCTAATTTTCACTGACGTATTTTGATATCTAAATGAAACAAAACATTTGTTTTGTTGTTGAAATACCCTAATATAATAAGTATATAAATTATCATCATTATGAGTTTGAGCTGTATGAAATATTTATAATTTAGTTGTGGACGTACCCGCAGAAAAAAACTTTATATGTGAAAAAATATATTTTAAAATATATGAATGAAGAAGTCTGGAATGATAACACTAGACCAGGCCTGGTTGCCGGACCTAGTCCATGCTTGCTTGCCAGAGCTGGCCCATGCATCGACGAAACAAATAAATTTAATAAAAGAAAAATTTTATTATTATTAACCTAACAGAGTTCGTGATCATCAACTTTTAAACTATTAAAATGAGGTAAATAATGTGAAAAAACTCGGTGAAAATTCTGCTGGGCTCTGGGCGCGAACTGCCGTCCTTTTGATTGCTAAGTTTGAATGGTAGCTACTGGACGAACCTACTAATGTTGAACTAAAACTTTTATATGATCTACTTATTCATTTTACTACAACCTTTCGGTTTTAATATAAAGTGCAATTCAATTAATATTTTCGATTAAGAGAAAAAAAATAATAATTTCGTATTATTTTTATTATAATTATATAATTTCAACAAATAAAATTTATTAAATTTAATTGATTATTTATCAAGAACCCAGTTGAATGATCTTGCTCTACCACCATTATTAAAAATAACATTTATTATAAAAATTTATGAGTTATTTCTTAATTAAATTAATTTTTATAAGTAAAATTATAAAATTATGGTTGTTGATTGCAAATAATATCGAACTAAAAAATGTTTTAATTATTAGTTGTAAATAACTTTAATCGAAATGTTAAAATATTTATTAATTAAAACTTATTTTAATTCAAAAATAAATAATTATTTATTGAAAAAACCATAATAATAAGTTAATTGCAAAATTAATAAAAAACCTGGGTTAGCCAATTCTGGCCCAAGGATGGGTAACTATAGGTATATCCGAACTTGGATAATCCTACCTTGGCCCAAGTCTGGGTTGTCATTGAATGATCAAGGCAGGGGAACCTAGTCTTGGCTTAAGCTCGGGTAATCATTGGGTCGGCCAAGGCTAGGTTACCCAGTCCTGGCCCAGGCTCGGGTAATGATTGGAATGGCCAGGGTTGAGCAATCATTCTTGATCCAAGCATGGACCAATATCGACGTGCCAAAGCTAGGTTTCCCAGTGCTGAGCCAAGGAGGACTCCTTCGTTAAACTCTGGCAGCTCCTGCATGTGCATATGACAATATATTGAACAACAATATATATATATATATATATATATATATATATATATATATATATATATATATATATATATATTTAATATATTTGACAATATATCTTTTTTTATATATGTTTAACATATATATCTTTTTTATATTGCTATTTTGTATTGAAAGTAGTATAAAGGGATTAGGGGTAGTCACGATTTTCAAAAAATCGATTTTTTTTTTGCATTTTCGTTAAGTGTAATATCTTAAAAATATTCTCTGAAAATTTGAAGTTGATCCGATAATTATTTTTTGAGTTATTCGACAAATAACAAAGAGCGCTCGGGCACTCCAAAACGCTCGGGAGCAGGTAGCTAACGGAACCTGGCAAAAAAGGGGATTTACATCATTTGGAGTTTCTTCCATAATTGGCTATTTTACTGGAAAGATTCTTGATATAAACATTAAAAGTGCTTATTGTAAGCTATATGAGTATTGGAAAAATAAAAGAAATACGGTTGAGTTCGAGGAATGGTATGATTCGCATGAAAATGAGTGTAGTGCTAATCACAAGGAGTCTTCTGGGAAAATGGAGGTGGATGCGATGATTGAAATGTTTCAGCAGTCTGAAACAAAATATGGAGTTAAATATATCAACTACATTGGCGATGGTGATTCGAAAACCTATTCTGGAATTATAAAAGCAGATCCTTACAAAAATACAACCGTAAATAAAAAGGAATGTATAGGCCATGTTCAAAAGCGGATGGGGACTCGACTGCGTACTCTGAAATCTAAACAAAAAGGTCTTGGTGGTAGAGGTAAGTTTACAGGAAAAGTTATAGACAAATTAACTGTGTACTATAGTTTATCTATACGTCGTCATTGCGATTCTATGGAAGATATGAAATCTGCTATTATGGCAACTTTTTACCACTACGGTTCGACTGATGAAAATCCAAATCATGATATGTGTCCAAAAGGCGACGATTCTTGGTGCTCTTATCAGCGCGCTGAAGCACGTGGAGAGCTTGATACTTATACTCAAGATTATTCTCCCTTACCTCCTGATGTTTTAACAGCTGTTAAACCGATTTACGACGATCTCAGTAATGATAATTTACTTTCAAGATGTTTAGGTGGATTCAATCAGAATAATAATGAGAGCTTCAACCAACTAATGTGGAAAATATGCCCAAAAACCGTGAATACTAGTTATACTATCGTACAAATTGCTGCATACATAGCTACTTGTATATTTAATGAAGGTATACATTCATTATTAATGATTATGAATACCCTAGGACTTGATTGTGAGTCTAATTCCCATCGGTATGCTGAAAAAAAGGATGCTGCACGTGTGAAAGTGGCAGATCAGCGCGCCAACGACAACACTCGGGAGGGCAGAATGCTTCGTGGGCAACACCAAATTGACGTTTTGGAAACTTCCACAATGGCTGAAGATCTATTATATGGCCCAGGAATAGATGACTCTGTGTAAGTAATTAAATAATTCGTATTTCTGTACGTAAATCTAGTGTGAAACTTTAAATGCGTTTTTCTCAAAACTATGTTTTTTGAACTGGTGACAACTGTAACTCGATAACTGCTCAGTAGATTTTAATGAAATTTATACAGCTTTTAGAATACATAATAAACTCAGGCCTGATCGAAGGATTTTGTTTTTTTTTCAAAAATTTTGATTTTTTAAGACCAATTAACTGTTGATTTTTTCCTGAAAATCTAGAAAAAAATTTCCTGAGGCCGCCATTTTGTTAATTTTTGAAAAAAAAAGGCTTCGATCAGGCCCAGGATTATCTATTTATAAAACTAATTTTTTTCATCCGATTGATTTTAGATGAATCTCCAAGGACTTATGACAATCACCGCAAGGACCTTTTTTCGAAACTGGGTCAACACAGACAGCTATAACTTTGAAAATTATAAATTTTTTTTTTCAAATTTTCGTGACTTCAAGTCAAAACATTGTTTAATAATGCCATATTATTACTTTTGTAAAATAAAAAGATTTAATAGCAAAAAAAAATTACTGAAAATTCTCATTTTTTCGTGTCTCTGACTACCCCTAATCCCTTAATTAATATATAGTACATGTATAATGTATATTTATTATATATGTTTACCAGTATATTACATAATATAACGTCAAATATATGATACTACCCGGGTCAAAAATAAAACTTGATTCAAGCTCGCTTCACCTTATTTTCATTTGAAGTTATCGATTTGCCGACGATTTTTCAATAAGATCTCGACTTTTTTGACTTAAATTACATTTTTAACTTCCCGCTAAACAAATTGATGATTTTCAAAAATTTCGGGAAGATATTGTTTTCACCCCGATTTTCGAAAATCGAGTTTTCATCAGATGTCGACGTTTTGAGGTCCTAGGAAACTATTCTGACCATTTTCAGAAGGATGTCCGAGTGTCTGTATGTGTATGTGTATGTGTATGTGTGTGTGTGTGTGTGTTAATGGTCTATAACTTTTTAACTAATTAACCGATTTGGGTGGTTAAGGTGGCAATCGAAAGAGCTTGTTAGCTATCAACTTTCCTAAAAATTTCAGATCATTTGATCAAATAGACTCGAAAATATTTGCGAATTACGGAAAATAAAATTTTTTTTTTTTGTTTTTTTTATTGATTTTTCAAAAAAGAGATGAACGATCGACTTCAAAATCTAATCAGCTCTAGAACTTTATAAGCCGCGTCGATTGCCTCCTTAACCATCTTAATCGGATAATGCGTTCGAGATATATCTTTGAAGAAAGAGTTGGTGAAAAACGGGTTTTTCCAAATATATTCGAAACAGCTAAACCAATCGATTCCAAATTTTAATCAGCTCTAGAATTCAAGTGCGCCGATTGCTACCTCAAACGTCAAAATCGCATAATTAGTTCAAAAGATATCAATGCTTAAAAGTTAAACAAATAACATAAAATGTCATTTTTTCCGGATAAATCAAAATATAATGTGCTAAAATGTGTCTGAAATCATACTAGCTCTTCCTTTTTAGAGTCTCTTTCGATCACTATATGATGTCATTTAACTTTTTCTTTAGATTTAATCATATTGTCAACAAGAAATTAAAAAAACTCAGTTTTTAATATTTTTCTCGGATATTTCATATATTATTGCTCTGACCTAAGTCAAAACTCATTCAAATCTTGATTTTGATCACTGACATTGATTTCTGCCTCAATACATTTATTTCATAGAACATAATCAGGAATAAAAATTTGAAAGCCGCTTCTTCATTAATGATTTTTGATTCTTAACTTTTCAAACTCTAGCATAAAACGTAACTTGTTAGAGCTTGAAAAGCTCATAAAAAGAAGTTTTGGGGCTGGCCCGCAGGGCCAACTGACGCCCAGAGTTTTTTCATATGTTTCTAAACTTATTCGTATATTTGATCTTAGTTTGAACTTATTCGTATTTACTTTGAGCACGATAGTCATTCACTTTACTTTTGACTTGCTGAACCAAGTCGCAAATAAGTTATTTATTCGCCTTGATCTATAATAGTATATTATACAACTAGTGCGGTAAGTTGTCGATTGCCCACGGGAGTGAAGTTGAGCGCACTCACTTCGTTCGTGCGCACAACTTCGCTCCCGTAGACAATCGACAACACCGCACGAATTGGACATATTTTTTTTTTATTATTAATGCGATATGAGTACTATTTTAATGCTTGCTGTTTTGTTCTCCAAGAATCTTTTTGCTGATTCGATTGTTGCCGCGACATTTTTAATGGGTTAAACGATGATCTGCATGCGACTAGAAGTAAATTTGCGTGCGACAAGTAAACTTGTCGCACGCAGATAATCTTTTAACGCACACAAATGTCGTGGAAATAGTTGAATGGGCAAACAGCTATTTGACGAACAAAAGAGCGTGCGCTAAAATAGCACTTATATTGCATGAATAATAAAAAAATTATTTCACCTTTGTTTTGACTTTTTCGTCTTATGTTTTTAGCTGAATAAGTCTAAACCAAGTCAATTTCAACTTTATTTCAACTTTTTCGTCTTAAACCGTGACTAAGTAAGCCAGTAAAGTCTAAACCAAGGCGAAAACTCAATGTATTTCATGTCTCCGTAAAAAAAAAAATCGACTTTGTCTTGTGAAAAACGCCGCGACTAAAAATTGTCTAAATACATATATTGGGTCCCGATTGGGAATCGCTGTAGCATGCCCAGTAGGTCTACCCCAGACGGAACCCGATCGGGAACTTGTTGGGATATCCCAATGCCAAAATTACCTACCCAACATCAGTTTTTCCTAAGTGGGACCTAACTGGGAACTCGTTGGGATAGCCCAATGCAAAAATAAATAACTTTTATTGGTTTTGCCACATCGGAACCCAATCAGGAACTTGTTGGGATATCCCAATGCAAAAACTAGCTACCCAAACTGAGAAAAAAAATCTTCTTCTGACAACTAAATTTTAGTTATAACAACAAAATGATTTGATTGCCCATTGCCAATCATATATTTAGTTGTTTTAATGAAAGATTTTATAATCTACCAACAAAAAAAATTATTAGAAACTACAAAATATTAAGTAAAGATAATTACGCGTTAAGTAGCAAGCATAAAATCAAATTGACTGCCTTTAGAGCTTATAAAGTAGTCATAATGAAATATATTAGTGAGCCTTAGAGAATAAGTTATTAATAATAATTAAATATTATTTTAAAATGACAGAAAATCTATTTAACAATTAAATAAATCCATATTTAGAAAAATGATTTATTTCCTTAACACATATTTTTTTTTGTACTTTTACAAAAATTGTTCAAGGAAACACTAATGTCATAGTGTAATATAGGATACCTCTATATTACTATCAAAAAACGGTTATCGTCTCTATGCTAACATTCAGTGGGTAACCCGTCCCATAAATACTTTAAGTTGGGAATATAATAATTCTGAAATAAGTTTCTTACCAGGGACACTACAAGAGGTGGGCGCGATCTAGCGGTGAGCACCGAATTACTCTCGTTGCTGCTGCCTAGCACTATAACTTTTTAAATCAGTAATCATTAGGTTTAAATATATATTTATTACCTTTGAAGAAATATATATATATTTATTCTAAATGAATATATTTTTTTGTGTCTAAGTAGTATTTATTAGAGTTAATATAATAATATTTTGCTTTAATACTTGAATTTGTTGGCACTAAAAAATAATTTAGTTGTCTATTAAATGAATATTTTCTTAACTGTACCAAATGATTTTATTATCTTAGAGAGAGAATTCTTAATGTCAACCAAATAGAGTCTATTAAATCATTTGTTAAAAATGAGAAAATAGATTATGTTGACGTTATCAAATTTAGTTGTTCCAAATAAATTTTTTCTCAGTGTAATTTTCAATATATTGAGAAAAATATTTTTAATACATTGGAAAATTATAATTTCGATATGCTGCCAACCATAGATTTAAACATAAGTTCATCCATATATAATCAATTATATAGAGACAATATATCACTAATTATATGAGAAAATATGTATAGAAAAATATAAAACATTATATAAAAAGAAATATATTATTAAAAATACATAATTCAATATGTGTAAAAAACATATATTTATAAATATAGAGATTTTTGCTGCCATATATTACCACATACTCACCATATATTCTTTATATATTTTTAACAATGTATAGCTTTTCCATGCGGGATAGCTTTAGCCTAATCGTTAAATATCATATACATATATATATGCGTGTGTGTGTGTGTGTGTGTGTGTTCGTCGAGTTGCAATGGCCCAGAAGCGGTAGCTAGGCAAAGGGTCAAAAACACGAAGCGGCCGCATAATGGTTTCTAGGCCATGAGTTGCTATCTATAAACCCCCTAGCGAGGCTGCTAATCGGCGAGCCAGGAATCCCCACTATATTCTATGACGCGCCCTCACCCTCGCCCTCGCCCTCGACAACTCACTATATAGAAACTAGACATACAGAAAACTACATAGTAGACAGCGATATACACTTTAAATAGATGCCTGCCTGTCGACATCGTCATTACTTATACACATTAAATTATATTTTATTATTAACGTCATCACTTATCATCGAAGCAAAATATAAATGTTATTTGTTTATAAACTTGTTAATAAAAAAGTATTCAAAAATTAACATAAATTATTTTTGTGTTATTTATTAATAATTACGTAATAATTATGATCATAGTTTAATTGACACTTTAGGCGTCTTATTTATAATATATATATATATATATATATATATATATATATATATATATATATATATATATATATATATATATATATATATAATAAAACTAACTGACTTTCACTGGCGGTTGTGAGCCATTTCCTGGACACGAAGCTCACGAACCAGATGGGAAATTGGCTGAGACCCTGGGTAATACGATCGCTCTATTTTAGTTGTGCATTTCCGCCTTCCTCAAGTCTTTACTTTACGAAAAAGATGACAGTAATAGATTTAGAATGGGACAAACGATCGTATGATACACACATTAGTGTACGTAGGACTAAAATATAAACGCATAGGTCATTTCCTCGTACATAACCTAATTAAATGATTGTTTAACGTTTGTCATAAGAACTATAAAAATTTTTTTTTGTTTTTGTTTCCCTTTTCATTCTATTTTCTTTAACGCTTATTGCTTAGTCAGAAGTCAGTGGTTTGTAATTCTTTTAATTTGCTTTCGTGCCTACTTTCTCATCGGCTTTCATATGAGCCAACGTAAATATGGCGATACTTATAAAATACTAAAGGTAAAATATCGAAGATTTTGCTTGGTTATAATCGTGTTATATTACAATACGTGTGTATCGTGCGCTGTTTGTGTTTATGTGCATTCTTTAAATGTGTGCGATTGCCACATGCACACATGCGCAGAGCTATAAATGCTGTATATCGTTGATTATGTTAGGGACAGGGTTATATGCGGTCATTGGGCTCGAAAACTTTGGCAATAAACTTACACTCACACGCAGGCCAACGCAATCTGGATAGTTTCACTAGTTGCATAATCATCAGTAAAAATATCCCCTGCAACTCCAGTCCCCTTTCCTTTCCTCCTCTTTTTATTCAACACTTATAATACATTTCATTGTGCGTAAGCATATGATAAATCATTGAAAAACTAAAAATATATATATATATATTTATATATATAAATATATATATATACATCTATATACATATACATATATTGAATTAATTAGTTAATTTTTTTTTTTAATTATTAATTAATGAGTAATGGTTGTATAATGAGTGGACGGTTATAAAGAAGTTAATAAATTATTAAAAATATTGTAAAAGTCTTTTGTTGAAACGCAGAAAGCGTAGGCGACGTAACATGGTTGCATCGGAGATTGAAAAAGAGTTCATGATACAAAGTCATGTTCGTGACACCAGAGATACATATAATACAATATATATCCAGCTCGATTATTTATTTTTTAGCTATATATTGCTGTAAGTTTAAATTCAAGGAGTCACAAGTCCTTGAGAAGATTAGGTGCTTAGAGTATATGATATATATATATATATATATATATATATATATATATATATATATATTCACCGTCGATTCTCCACGAGTGGCCTAAATAAACAACCGAGAATACATCGACCTGTGAGACAGCTATATACATAACTCGATGTTTATAAGTAGTAGTTTAAAGAGTGGTTAACACATATATGTGTATACAAATATATATGTATTTCTGAGTATTTATAATATGCTAAAGTAATTGCACTAGTAACAGGTCGCGTGGTTGACATTTTGTTTTAAAAATTACTGTAAATTATATGGTAGTGTTGATATATTGTATAAGTATTTTTTTTTTGACAATATTATAATTTCATTTATTAAATAACGAAGAAGTGAAATATTTTCTGAATATAATTTTGTCTGACATCTATCCTTTTATTTATTAATTATTTTTTTTTTTTATTTTAAAAAATAAAAAAAGTACTTTAATAAAACTACTAAAGTAGCAAAAAAAGTAAAGTTATAGATTTTTAATAAGTCAAGATTTTGCGTTATTCGAGAATTATTTTAGTGTTTCTGAAAGCTTTTCATAAAAAATAAAAAATTACAAAAACATGTTTATATAGATACTTTTATAGATACATATATAGATATATTTATAGAGTAAAGTCAAAGCTCTTTAGTTAATCTTTCAAGGCCTATTTTTTCGCCCAGTTATAATAGAAGCTATCGAGTAGTTTTTGTCGGCCTAGTTTGTTATCAAGAATAACTGACAATCAACCGCTTATTATATTTGTTTCACCATCGCATCTGCAAATTAACATTTTTGTTTTCATTCAGGCATTTGCGTATGCATATCCGTACATAAATAGAGATACAATAAACACGTATATTTGTATGTTAAAAATGTATTAGATACATTAGTGAGTGTTAATAAGAGCCAACAGGGCGACGCAATAGAAGAAACTTGACTCTGACCTACAAAATAAAATTGCAAGTGCAACGTGTGAGGACTGTGAGATACTTAACGTCACTATTCTCAGCTTCAACAAACCGTCAATTTCGTTATATGTATTAATGTTTAGTTAAAATAATTATTGAGTATGAAAAATAAATATATTTTATATATTATAAACTATTTAATAATAAGATATGAATCATCGAGGTCATGTGCATTTGTGACTTCTTCAAGATTTTGTTTACAATATATATATATATATATATATATATATATATATATATATATATATATATATGTTTATATCTCAGATCATTTTTTTTTCACTCGCCCAGATTCAAGGATTCTAAACATCACTTGACCCAGATCTTGGCAATTTCCACAGCACAGTCTACTCATATTCCAATGCATTTTACATTTATTTCGTCAATAGTATAATAATAATTATTATTATTATTTTAAAAAATTTTATATTTTAATTTAATGACATAATCTATAATTTAATTGAAAAATTTATGTACTACGTTAAAAGATGTAATTTGAAGTTAAAAAAAAAAAATGAGAAGAATACTATTGCTTCTTCACCTTGTCGATCACGCGACGACAAGGAAGGAAAAGGAAGGGTAATATAACAAAGGCATAGAGTAAGAGAGGCGGAGCACTGAATGTTCCAGGAGGGTTTGGTGCAGTATCGGTCATTACCTCCGCAGAGTAACTAGGTCAGTCGTCACAGAGCGCCTAGGCACGCTTCACTGCCTCACCCCACCGACCGACCAATCCTCTTCTACATAATACTATACTGCTATTATATTGTATATATACATATACATATATATTATATACATATATTATAAAAATAAATATTTGTTGTGCAAAAAAATTTTGCTTAGAACAGAGTATTATTTATAAGCATAAATATAATATTTACAATATCTCATATGTACTATTAAATTTAAAAAAAATAATATAATTATTCATTATTTAAAAAAAAATATTTTTTAGTTATATAATCAAGGACAAATGATGCAATTCAACGTGTTAGTGCAACGAGTCAAGGATTTATCGTGGTAATAAAAAGACTTGTATGCAATAAATTTTTTAATTGTTCCTTTTCTTTTATGATACATTGGAATTTAAACATGAGAGTAAAAGGTATATAGAGAGAGTATAATAGTAACTAGAATAAACGGTGCATATGCAACTATATATATAAGAGCGGGGCATTCTAGGGCAAAGGTTGAAGAACGCTGCAAGCTCACTTGGCACTCCCGCCTTCCGTTACCCTTCTATCCTCCCACTCTTACTCGCTCTTGGTTTCTCTATTCCCTATTCTTGTCTTTTTTTCCCTCACCAATTAAATGCTTTTTTTCTCCTCTCTCTTTCTCTTCTTTCTCTATCTTCGTTCTTTAGCACTGTCCTCTACTGAATATCCAAGCGCAGTGCTTTCGCCCGACCTACCCTAAATATTTTTTGAATTAACTTTATACCCTTGCTTTGATTTAATACTTACACTGTAAAAAAGAATTCCTGACGTCAAACCAAATTCGTTTGGCTCAAGTACTCTGTGCGTTTGGATACGGCCAAGCGCGTCAAGTGATTGAGTCTACCGCCCTCTACGTTTGACAGTATATTTTGCTTCAACTGAAAGTTTCTTAAGAAAAGGTACCGAGTCGTTTGAGCCAACTATAGTATTTGATAGAACTCAATAACTTTTTTCATTTAAAAAAAAGAAAATAGAAATTAGTTTAAATCATTAATCCTGTTGATACAATAATGATTTTTGTTTTATATAAAATCATTAAAAATTTAACTTAAAGTAAATTTTTAGGTGATTGAAGGTATGAATTTTCAGTTAAGTCAAAATTTTATGAAAGCAAATGAATTTTAGTGGTGAAAGTAATATTTTTTTAAGTCCATAGAAACTGTCCTTGCAATTGATTCAATAAAAAATCGGATTATTTCAAAGTGCTGTATTGCATTGATCCAAAAGAAACAGTAATATGAATCAAGTGGATATTGCTTCTAATTATTCCCTTAATAATTAACTCAAAAAAAATTTTTTTTATTCTTAGGTATTTATTTATTTTTTATTTTACTTTATTATTATTGTTATTATTTTTTGGTTTGTATTAAGTATTGGAACAATTATATCATATATATTACATCGATTATACTTTAAAAATAATCCTAACATACGCGGAGAGAAATGTCAAGTAAATATATCTATGCAGCTTAGTAATAATTGCATTACTCTATAGTTTGTGTAAGCAGTCACATAAGAGCGACAGAACACAAATTATAGAGTAATGTAAATATTACTATGCTGCTTAGGCATATTCACTTGACAATTCTCCCCGTGTACTCAGTTCTTAGTGAAAAATTAAATAATCGTAATGTTGATATCCGGAGGATTCGAACCCAGCACGTACCCTACGCGCGAGAGTCAGACGGTCTGAAAATTCATACTTTCAATCGCCTTACAATTTACTTTGAGTGAAAAAAGTTATTGAGTTATATCAAATACTATAGTTAGTTCAAACGACTCGGTATTTTCTCTCAAGAAACTCTCAGTTCGAGCAAAATATACTGTCAAACGTATAGGGCGGTAGACTCAATCGCTTGACGCGCTTGGCTTTATTCAAACGTATGGTGTACTTAAGGCAAACGAATCTGGTTTGACGTCAAAAATCTTTTTTTACAGTGTATACAAGACTTGCATTTTGAGTTCGAAATCAAGACGAGAAGGAAAGTGTCAAGATCGAGACAAGATCGTTCCAATCTTGTCTTGTTTCGGCTCGAGGGCAGCCCTAACGAGTCATTCACCTTACTTTTGACTTGCTAAACCAAATCGAAAAAAAGTTATTTATTCGCCTTACTTAGACTTTCTCAACAGTCAAAAGCAAGCAGTATTTTTTATTGTAAAATTTTTTTCACGTTTTACCTTAGTTTTGACTTTTTTGCCTTACGGACAGAAAGTTTTGTAATCGGCGCTATATCGGGCCATTACTGGGCCAAGAATGGCGATTAATGGCTCAGCAAAGGCAATTTTTATTGGCTGATAAACGGCTTATAGCCGGAATGATAACCTCAGCTCATCAATGGCACTCGACTATCGGCCGATTAATAGCAGCCAGCAATCGGCCAAACAAGCAAATTAATTTAATTGAAAAAAAAATTTTATTATTATCATCCTAGTAGTGATCATGATCATGAACGAATAAACTATTTCAGTGAGGTAAATGATGTTGAAAAACCGTAAAGAAAAATTCTGCTGGGCTTTGGACGCGAACTGCCGTTCTTCTGATTGCTGAATCTGAACAGTAGCCACTGGACGAACCTTCTAATGTTGAACTGATGCTTTTATATGATCTAATTATTCATTGTATTACAACCACTCGGTTTTATGAAATATAAAGAGCAATTTAATTAATATTATCGATTATTTAGAAAAAAAATAATTTCGTACTATTTTTATTATAATCACGTAATTTTTGTAAGTGAAGTTATAAAATTGCGGTTGTTGATTATAAATAATAATGAACTAAAAAATACTTTAATTGTTAGTTGTAAAGAACTTTTATCGGAAAATTAACATGTTTATGCATATTTATTAATTAAGACTTAGTTTAATTAAAAAATAAATAATTATTAATTAAAGAAAACTATAATAATAAGTTATTTGACCACCAACAGTGGCCCAACATTGCGAACCGATAATCGGTCAGTCATAAGTAGCCATTCATTGGCCAGCCATCGGCAGCGTCGTAACCAAGGCGAAAACTCAATGTATTTCATATCTCCGTAAAAAAAGTCGAGTTTTTCATGTGAAAAACGGCTCTAACTTTCGACTTGGTAAACCAAGTCTAAATCAAGTTTTATTATTGAACCGGGTTGATTGAACTTCGATGCAAATCGTTTGAGTGGTGTACGAGTGATGCGACCAAAACCTAAATTTCAAATTCTACTTAACGTTATAAGTATTGTTGAGATCTTTGGATTACCGCAAAGAACGTTCAAATCGGTTGATTCGTTCCGAAGATATTGGACGGCAAAAATTTGTTTACTTAACACACATGCGCGTGCGCGGACGTCCATCTAAAAATAGTCATAATAGCTTTCTAGGATCTCGAAACGTCGACATCTCATGAAAACTCGATTTCCGAAAAGCGGACCGAAACCAATAACTTCTCGTTTTTTGAAAATTTTCTATTTTCATAGAAGGAAGTTAAAAAGAAGTATTAGGAAGAATATACAAGTATTTTTGACACAAATGTTAACGGTTAAAGTTGCGTGAAGAGGGTCGTGCTACGATGCACGTTGACCCATATTCGGGTCGTTGCTATTTCAGATTTATCTTTTTCATAGAGGAAGGTCGTATAGTTAGCGTTGTCATCGCACCGTATACCGACACTTATTGCTTAATGCAGTCTTGTTACTTGCAATTATTTTTAATGCTTAAAAGTTAAACAAATGTATGATTATTCATAAAAAAAAAGAAAAAAAAAACGAGTTATTTTAAAAATACTGTTTTTACTATTAAATTATTAAAAAATTATATGATTTCTTCTTTTAATTTTTTAAAAATTTCAATTAAAGTTATCGAAATTTTTTTTTTTTTGTGGTAAATTAAATAAAAAATTATTTGTAACGACATGAGAAAGAATAAGGGTAGTACATGATTTCGTTATAAGAAAATTTTTAAAAAATTAGAGAAACGTAAAATAGGAGAAGAGATTTAATAGATGACAAAATCTAAAAGTGGGAAAGATTCTCCCACCTAAAAATGCACCTCACTGCACCGCCTCGAACTATGACCATTCACGCGTCGTAGAGCCCCACTACATTTGTATTTATCCTCTATCATCCCCACCGCTCTTAAAATCGTCACATGTACAAGAGGAAGGGAAGCAATGACGTTTTCAAAGGGTGACAATTGCGCATGCGTTTAAATTGTAAATACTCCTTGACTCTGCGCACAGTAGAACGTCTTGTGGCAGGTCCGGGACGCTAGAATTCTCTGGTTATACTATATGTATGTATATGAACTAATGAATAAAAAGAGTTTAACGTGTCCGAGTATCAGGGGTAGTAGCTCGATAATGCTCCGGGTTCAATAAACAGAAACTCTCCCCTCTTGTACTAATTCTTTCACCCTCTAATACTTCTCCTGCCACTCTGACGCTCGTCTATTTTTCGTGTGCAGCGCACTTTGTCGCATCGTCAAACACTTATTAAGTATATTTTTCTAAAATCTAACTATTGTATTTGTCCTTATGGTAAATTTTTCAAGGAATTTCGCCATAACCTATCATAATTGGTCGAGTAGGTTCCAAAAATACAACTCGTTAAAAAGAGTAGGTTTGTATGTACATATATTAGGGTAGTTCGACTATTTGGAACGACTATTTTTTTTTCACTCCTAATTCAAAATGTTTCTGTAAATATTGAATAGAATATTCCCTGCAAGTTCAGTCCTTAATTTTTATTTTAAGTATTTTGCATTTGATTTACATTTGAAGTTTTCCCGTTTAACATACATGGTAAAGTTAGGATTTTTTTTTTTCAATTCTCTATAGCTTAGCCGCTCCCCATACAAAAAAATATACATGTGACATACATGCATCAATGTATTGGCTATATGGGACATATGTCATTTATATATTTTTTTGTGCGGGTTTCTAAAAATGAATCAGTGAAATTCATTTCGAATTAGTGAATATTCACTGGGAACCTGCTATAAGTATACACTGTAAAAAATAAGGTACTGACATCAAACCCTAAGAGTTTGACAAATTTCCTCTTCAGTGAAATCAAATTCGTTTGAACCAACGAAAACTAGTTTGTCTCAAGAAAATCATTTTTATTGAATTAAAATCTCTACTCGATTATGAGAAATTGCGTAAGCGTTTGTGTTAAAATTTTTAAGTTTGACCGTAACTAAACTAACATTTAATTGAACAGTAAAATATATTGTAATTAAACTTGGATGTACTTGATTTAAAAATAAAAACTTGTTGAAGCAAACTTTTCAATTTTGAGAAATTTAACAGAATCTCTTGAAACGTTTAGTTCGAAAACTTTACATGTTTTAATGAAAAAAAAGTAGTTTCTTATAAAGTACCGAACGTGTCGTGTCAACCGACAAGTTTCTTGAGGAGGAAATCCGATGAGGTTGTAGAAATAATTTTACGTATCCACATTAAAACTGACAAATATTCGACAAAAATATAAATGGATTCGTTATAAAATATCGAAGTATATTTGAATGAAAGTCTTTATATTATCGATTCGATAAAAAAATTTATTTATACAATGAATCACATATTTATCTCGTTTAGATCAATGCATAAGCACACAGAAAAAAGGATATCTTGGCGCAAGAAATTTTTTCTTGCGGCAAGAATATTTTTTGCAATTTTGAATGAAAACGAAAATTTTCTTGGTTCAAGAACAAAATTTTCTTAAATTTAGTCATCTTGGCATAAGATTTTTTTTATTCAACCGATATAATATATGTTTCTTGAAGTAAGAAATATTTTTTTAAAGTGAGAAAAATAAATATTTTGCCCCGATGTATAATCAATTGTCCGAAACGTAAAATATTCTTTCTTGAAGAATAATTTATTTTGAATCGAGATGATTTGTGACTCGAGTCAAGAATTAAAAGTACTCGACTCAATGGTAAGAAATATCTTGGCTTAAGTATCTGTTGTGTTGCGGCAAGTAAGCGTAGACGTTTGAACCAACAACAACTGCGTTCACGGCTCAACGCAAAAATTCTCTTGGGAAAGTTAACTGTACTATACTAAAGTGGCGGTAGTGTAGACTCTACATTATACAGTGTGCTTACTAGATATGGGTAAAGTGAACGGACGTTTAGGAAATAGTCGGGTAGCATAACTGGTAAAGCTCTCGCGTGATGCCAAATCCGTCTGGGTTCGATTCCTACCATGAGCAATACAATGTATTTTTTTCAATTTGTTCATAAGCCATTTAATCGAAAGAGTTTATTCCTTATCCCCTCTACTGCTGTATAGTGATGTTCTGAATATACGCATACACTTTCCTGCTTGACATTTAATATTTATATTAGGTTAAATTCACTCGAAAATATAAGTCGATATATTTTTTTAAGTAGTCATTTATTTTTTTGAATCGAGACTACGTTTTTTTTAAGTCAAGAAAAAAAATGATCAATCAGAGAATTTTATGTCTTCCGTTAAGTAAATATTTGCATGATTCAAGAAAAGTTATTTTATTAAGTTAAGATTATAATTTATTTAAATCAAAATTAAAATTTTCTTATTCCAATAGACCGTTGTTTTGAGTCGATAATGTAGTTTTCTCATACTGAGAGTAAATGTTCTTCTGCCACGCAAAAAAAGTTCTTGGTTTGAGATTTTGATATATATTGTGACAATTTACTATACTCACCAACCAAAACAGAAAAGTATCTTTTTTTGATAGTTTTTTTTACTTGGTTAGAAACAAAATAAATTTGACTTAAAATAAATATTCTTAAACCAAGATTATTTAACTTGAATTAAAATTTAATTATTCTTGATACAATATTTTTATGATATTAATCGAAGAAAATGTTCTCGGATTAAAAAAACCCAATTACTCAGCCCAAGAATAAAAAAATGAAGGCAAAAATTATCTTGGGCCAAGTCAACCTTTTTTTCTGTGCAATTAATTGTACATATCCATTCAATATGAAAACAAAGTACAAGAAGCATAATTAAACTAAAACTTTCCTACTGGTTCCGTAGTTCAGCGGTAAAGCATCTGACTCTCGCGCGTAGGGTGCTGGGTTCGATAACAAGCCTGGTTGCCAGCCCTGACCCATGCTTGCTTGCCAGACCTGGCCCATGCATTGACAAGACAAATAAATTTAATTAAAAAAAAATTTTATAATTATTAGCCTACTACAGTTTATGACCATTAACGTTTAAACTATTTAAGTGAGGTAAATGACGTGAAAAAAACTCGGTGAAAATTCTGCTAGGCACTGGACGCGTACTGCCGTCCTTCTGATTGCCAGGTTTGAACAGTAGCTACTGGATGAACCCGAGTAAAAATAAAATTTGACGTTTAAAAAATTAAATTTTTATCTTCTGCCGCAACACAGCCGTTTAGAGGAAAAAATCGCCGCACGCTAAATTCTTATTCTCTGCTGTCATAGCCGCAACACCGCTGCAACATAGCTGCACGCTGTCGAAATTTTATTAAAATCTCTGCCACAACACCGTCGCAACACAGCGGCCCCGGGTGAAAATATTTATTATTATTATTATTATTATTATTATTTCTTTTCAAGTTAAATGCTCAGGGGGTTATCCCCGGTAGTCCGACTCTACCGAGGGCCTCACCTGAGCGCCAAATCATTACTGCTGCGATGCTTCATCAACAAGATGATCAGCATGCGCAGCAGACCAAGTTTCGTTGCCTTAGGAGACGGAGGGATCCGAGAATTACAGCCTTTTGCATCCTCGATGCCAAAAACTCAACTTGCGATGAGCAAGTTGGGATTTTAGCCAATGCAGATACAAAATTCTGTTTCATCCCTCCTAGGACGCCAACAATGAGTACGACAAGCTTGACACGGTAGCCTGGGTAAAGTTTGCCAATTTTAAACAGGAGATCCTGATATATTTCGTGTTTGTGCTCTTCTTTAACCGTGATGTTATATTCAGCTGGAGCTGAAAACTCAATAACATAAATGTTACAAGCGGTTTTATCGAAGAGCACAATATCAGGTTTATTGTGATCTATTTTCCGCGTTGTTGCGAATGGCACGTTCCAATAAATACGGCAACGGTCATTCTCAACAACTTGCGGAATGTCTCCTGGCAAATAAGGCAGCACTGGTGTT